>JAVCKT010004386.1:0-19036 GCA_032273925.1 Rhynchotus rufescens
CCTGGTGGTCCCATTGCCTGCAGTGCTGGGACTGGATGGGGAGGCCCCCACCAGGGGAGGAATCCCCCCCACAAAGGGGCAGGGAGAAGGGCCTGGGCAACTTGTACGGGACCCGAGGGTCATTGCAGCCTGAGGAGCACAGCCGGGGAGGCGCTGCAGGGTCCCTGGTGTCTGCGGAGGGCAGCCGTGTGTGGGGAGAAAAGGCCGGGAACTTGGCCTTTGGTTTGACTCCTGGTGGCTCTGTGGATGCAGCTCCCATGTATTCTCTCTCTGTCTCCACTCTCTCACAGTTGAAACATAAATGCCTTGGCATGGCCAGTGATCCAGGAGAGATCTGCCTCTGTTCACTTTTAATACAAGCGTTGCAGCTAACAGGCTTAAATGCAAACTTGGAAGGTCCCCACAAAACACCCTCAGTTTCTTCAAAAAAAATCATGAAGTTGTCCCTTTGAGCAAGGATAGATTTTTTTTCAGAGGCTGGAAAGGTGAGACAGTCTCATTCAGCTACCTCGGTGTTAGAAGACAGAGCTGAGCTTTATAATTTCCTCCTCCACCTCATCTCTTAAGCCTCCCCTGCCTCCCTTCACTGTCCCACTTAGTCCCTTTTGTTAGACGTAGTAATCTTTTTTTCTTCCGTCTTGGCAGTTCCACCAAGTGGTTGTGAAACTTCTGGTGAATGAGAAATTCAGTAGAGAGGTGAGGAAGAATAAATCTCTGCTATGTTCCCCACCTCCTCGTGCAGTTAATTCCTCACAGAGACTTCTTTTCATAACTCTGCTTTGCACAATGAGAGGAGTCAGGGCCTTTTCCATCCCAAAGATGGTTCCCTACTTCAGCTGCTCCAGGTCCTCAGTCTAGAAGACTTAGTCATAACTGGCAGTTTAGCCATGGGCTCATCTCAGATTCTGTGTGCTGAATGCTCTTTTAAAGTGTTCTTGATTAGCATGTTTGTATTAAGGATTTGGCTAAATGAGTGCAGCTAAAAGACATTGTGGAGAAGGCCAACCTATGTGAGGAGTAATATAAGGTGGCTCCACACAGGTTTCAAAAGTTGTGTGACCAGTATTTGGCAGTAACACTCAGGGACTTCTCCTTGGCAATCTCTTACCTATCTCAAGCATCTCATTTTGGCTGTGGCTGTTCTTCTTCAATATGTCTAGCAGGAAGTAGCCCATTTCCCAGGCACCATCTTTCACCTGAAGTTTTTCTTCTTCTGGGGAGACGTCCTTCCTTGCAATTAGACAGTGGGATTCCTAGGAGTGAAGCTGTGATCCAAAGAGCTGATGGGCCTAGAGTGCTTATATTTTCTATACTCTTATATTCTCACAACTTAATCCTCCATTTATTGCAGTATATCCAGTATATTGCAGTATCCAATATATTGCAGTATTTTTTTATATGCAGAAACAAGCATGTTTCACTTTGAGAAAGCTCTTTATTGTGAATGTTATTTTTTTTTTTCCCACCCTGGCTACTTGGTAGCTGAAGGAACAGCTGCGTGGCACATTAGCCATGGGAGATTCCCCTGCTTGCCTTTCCTGAGTTTCTTTCCTTTTGCTCTCTACTAGAACTTGCCATGCAGCCCCTCTCACTTCCACATCACTGCTTCAGGCCTGAAGTGCGTGGGATAGATATTATCTGGGTGATGGTTCTGGAAGGACAAGCTGCCTCACCCTGAGAGTTTTTGGAGCCAACAACACAGGAGTAGTATCTCAAATATCTCAGAGAGATTGAAGGAGAACAAGTGAGTGAGGAGTGTTGCCCGGACAGGGTGTCTGTGGCTAGGAAGGTTTTGCCATATGACCATGCTGGGCAAATGCAGCAAACCTGCAAAACCTGGATTCCTGCCTTTCCCTTCTACCAATCCTGAGCGGGTGTTTCAGAGGTAAGAACAGCAGTGCAATCCCTCTTATCTGTAGTTCTGGGCCCACAGCCTGCTTCCTCATTCCACAGGACTCTTGCTGATATGCACTTTACACTCTATTAGTTGGCAGGCAGTATTTGGAAAGCAGTCAGACAAGGAGGAAATCTGGTTATTTAAATGTTATCTAAATATACCCCTCCTACTTTTCACCCCCAGATTCTTTTCCTAAGGTGTTTAAAAATGACCCTTCTGAATATGCCGGGAAGAATCCAAAAGGGAATACAAAGAGTTTTTCTTGTTTCCTAATTTTCCAAGCTAGGGCTGCAGAAGTGCACTGAGATCAGTAGTATGTACTGGCAACACTATGTCTAGGGGAGACCCAAAGTTGCACATCCAGCAGTACAATTTATCCCAACTCCTCTCCCTTCTTTCTATTGTCCTAATAAATGCTAACTTTTAATTTCTTTTTGCATTAAGACTTCAGGGCAAACTGATCACATTCTCAAAATTCTTTAAGAGTTGGCAATGAACAGAGAACTGATTTTCTCTCTAGTTGCATAACTCCAGGAGCCAAATAGTAACACACAGGCAGGCAGTGCAACTCTGCAAGAGGTGGTAATACTGTGCCCTGGAGCAGTTTTTCCCTTCCTGTCACAGGTAGTGGCTACTTATGGGGATGGCGAGGTGGGTGGGGAATGAAAGAATTTCAAGGCTAGGATCAGATGATGCACAACCTGAATCAGAGGTATAGGGATAGGCAAGCTGAGAAACTGAGGTGTCTCATGGCTTTTGGGTACTGTGACACAGTGGAAAACCCCTTTTTTCACTTACTGTCTCTACTTTCCCACTTTCCCATGTTTCCAGCTCCCCAGCACAGAACAATACCTTTAAGCTACACTGATTGATCTTCTGCATTGGTAATTTATTTCATCGTCCTCCTCTTTCATTTTTTTCTACTCCTTTTCTATTTTTCTAATAGAAAAAAAAATAGAATAAAATATATTTCTAATACCAGGTTTACATTTGATTAGATTTTAGCCTCCTGCTCCTATATGGAGCAGCTTTAGAAAGCAGAGTATATTTCAGTTTAGCATGGAGCTGTGTTTTTGACTATGTGTAGAGGTGTAAGTTGCTTGAGCAGAAGATAGAAGGCAAAGTGCTGCATACATTGGGAAGAACTTTTAACTAAGGGCTTTGTCATGTTTCTTCTTATGCTTCCACTAGCCATGCTTTCTGCCAGTAAAAGAGAACACTGGATGTGGGGTTATGAGATCTGAGAGGAAGTGCAGGCTTCGCTTTCTGTGACAAAACCAGAATGTGGTCTATATGAATTGGGTCCCTAATTTGGTTTCCCTCCTTCTCTTTACAGTGAATCTCCTAGACACAAGCACTGCACAGGGTGAACTGGGCTGGCTTCCAGATCCTCCAGAAGTTGGGGTGAGTATACATATTTCCAGGACGGGGGGAAATTGGGAATGCGATGAAATTCAGGTTTTTTTTTTATTTTGTTTTTTTATGATCAGCAGTTGAGTGAATAAATAATTGTAAACTGATGGGTTAGCAATCTGGCCTACTGAGTGGGTGTCAGCATTCTAGGACTTATGTCCAGCCCTGATGCTGGATGACTGAAGCACATCTGATGACTAAAGCATTTCCCTTTGTTTCTCGGTTCTAAAATTGAGTTGAAGGAAGTGCTTCAAAATCTATTTCTGAAAGCCTAGCAAATTTGGATCCAAAGAGGCAGCTGAGTTTTCAGTTATTTTTGCTCAAGTAGAGATAAGCAGTCCATCTAGCATTGCAATTTATGTCAGTGAACATCAGAGAACATCACAGCCTCCTCCTACTCCCAGTAGTCTTGCTGGGTGAACTACAGACAGATAGTGAGGTTCTCCAGATCTGCACTTGTTTCATTTCTACAGATGTTCTGTTTATTATTATGTACTACCCAAAACAGGTGCCTCAGTGAGACATAAACGTAGGTCACATTTTTATCCGTGGTTTCCTTTGTTACTATCATTCATTTGTCAGGTGATTTTAGCCAAATATTAGATTCCAGACTTAAGATAAAGTCTACATCCTGCGGATGGAGAAAGGAAAGAACACTGAAAAATGTCTTATTAAAAACGTATAATAATAAGACAAAACTTTTATTAAGGAGCAAGTAATTTTTGCCAAGTAGGTTTCTTGTGGTGCTAGAATCCATAATACGTTTCTGCTTGTGCTAGCTCTGTTTTTTTTTCTTTTCTTTTTTTATAACTATGTTCAAAACATACTTTAACTGAGAATTGTAGAAGTTTCTAGAAAACATGCCCTGAGAGCAATCCAAACTAACAGATCAGAATACTGATGACAGATGAAGAAAATAATGGATGATGAAGAATAGATTTATTGACTTCTGCTGAGCAACTGTATCATAGGGATTTGTCTAATCATGTCATTTCTCAATAACTGTTGGGTGAAAGGCTGGCAAATTGCCACAAGTGAAAAGGGAACAATAAGTGATTCTCTTGAAGTAAGAATTTTGAACTACTTTCTATGAAATAGTTTTTCCAGAATGAAGTGATTGTGTTTGAAAGAGAACTGAAATTAACTCAGTACATTTTTACACAAGAGAGCTAAGGTTAATACTAAATACTCTGATTGGTCTTATTAATAACTGTCTAAATACATCAGAACTGTAGGTTTTACAGGGTTCAAGGGCAATCTAGGTTGCATGTAACAATTTCACTTGCACATAATCTCAGATGCCAGAGAACTCCCATGTGTGAGTTGGATTTGTGTCAATATGCTTACTGCGCAGAAGAGGAATGTCCTGCGAGGAATTATTACATTTTATCCGGATAAGGGCTTTGAGATATGGTTCAGAAGGTAGATACTTAAGCGGAGGCAGAATTACAACTTTGTTTTCTGCTTTGTTTTATGCATGCCATGCCATGTGTGTTGATTTCATGATCATTTCATGGTCAATGTGGTTCATTTCACAGTCTAAATCCATTATGCTGGATATGCTCAGCCTAGCGAAATCAAGCTGTAACTCTGTCAATTTTGGACAAGACGTATCATTTTTCTGAACATTTAAAATTCATTTACTGGCTGTTCTATCTTGTATAAACTTAAAGGTGTGATGTAAGACAGAAGCAAAATGTAGAAGTTTGTTTGATAAAAAGTTTGTGCAAATTTGCTTTGTAACAGCTGCTTAGAACATATTTCATTTATTTTAGGCTACTATTGAAAAATAGGCCCCTGAAAAGACAGACTGCAGTTCCTATTTTAAACTTGCCTTACCCCTGCTGCCCCTGTTCCATTATCTAACAAATTCCTTGAGAAAATTTTTGCCTCCTTCTGTCAATTTCTGAGAGCGCAATACCGTCTGGGTATGGGGAGGTGTATCACAGCACTAATGGCAAAATCCCTTCTTCTAACGTGCATTAAAGAGCTAATGATAGAGCACTTTGAAGGTGTTGAGTATTCTTGCTCTGACATTTCCTTAACCTTCCTCCCACCAGGCAGCCTGGCTTACCTGAGTTGATTTGAAAGATTACTGAGTCTATCCAACAGGGATTTTGAAACCTTACCACGAACAAATTCAGCTACCGGGCATAGTGACATTGCTGCTTGAAAACTGCACAACAGCAGTATAGAAAAATTGTCATCTGCCTCAATATTGCGTTCAAGTATTATTGCATCAGCTTTGAACAGATGGTGACGTGAGGTCTCATATGACTTTCACTGTCTTCTATATTTTACTTTTTGTGGACAACATGAGCAGCATGACCTAACTTTGAAGTTAGCCTTACTGTGAACAAGAGTTTGGAGTAGTGGTCTAGACATCCCTTTTCACCTAAATCTTTCTGTGTTTCTGTGATGGTTTTGGTTTTATTTGTTCATTAGAATTACAAGCTTTCTTTTCTGGCCAGGGCACAAAAGAATCTACCAGTTCTATGGAAGCAAATATTTTGAACTGTGTATAGTATCTATCTCTCTGGATTTGCTATATCAATTTATATAGGTCTATGAAACACTGGGCAATCCCTTATTTGTGGTTAGTTCTTACAGTTATGCCACCCTCAGTTTATGTGCCTGTCTTCAAGTTTTCCTTTTAAGCACTTATTTCCAGTTCCTCTTTGTGAAAGGGGGAATAGCATTTGCATAATGCAGTCAAATGTTTGTGCGTATATGTGAACATTTAAGTTCTTTGCCATTTTACTATAGGATGCTGTGTCTGTTAAAATGGCATTCTGTCTCTGTGCAATTGTATGGATTGTAAATTAAACAAAATTATATTCTTTGATGGCTGGTATGTTGTCTTAGGAGGCAGGCTTTCACCAGTTCTACAACTGCCTTTGCTTGTGGAAGAGTCATTTTTCGTAGTAACTTTGACAGGAGATATCTATTTTTTTCAGAAACCACATGAGCAATGCTGCTGTTGCTAATTGCCAAGTCATGCCATCTTTATTATTTATTAAAGATTCAGCAGTGCTCCTTTCTCAGCTTGTAGCTCATTTATGGAATTTGTTTTTCTCAAATGATATATTGCATGGATCAAAGCCATACAAAAGTTTCCACATGATCTCCTTTCTAGATGGCCATTGTTCTTGGCCTACCACACATAGTGAGGTGCAGGACATCATTTTCTTCTAATTCCATATTCTTGCCTGCCTCCGTACATACTTAAAAGTATGTCTACCAGCTAGAAACTTTCAGCTAAGCCTCCCAGTGAGAATGGCACCTGATCCGCTCAACTTTTCCAAAGCTTAGCTACACACACAAGTAAGGATGTGAACATAATACCAGTGACCTAATATATCTCAGCAGATACTCTTAAATTTGCCGTTGACTGCAGTTATCAAGGCTCCAAAAACATTCAAAAAACTTTGATTGTGATGGAATATTTCTTTGTCTCTGTGGCCCATTGTTTCACAGGAGGTTTGGTTATGATTGCAGCAGCTGCTAAAGCTATGTGGATGCAACTTGAGTGAGCCAGTGCTCATATATATATGTACTTTTTACATCACTTGTTCTTGAATCTATCCTAGGCATAGTAACAATTCTATGCTGGTCCATTATTTTCTTTAGGGAACAGACTAGATAAAGTACCTGTGACCTGTCAGCAACTTTTATATCATTGGCCACAAGGTACTGTTCACAGCCTTCAGGTTTTGGCAAGGTTAGGTAACGCTCAGCTGAACTAAGATTTCTAAGATCTAAGATGTTAATACCAGACGATGGTGCGGTTCTGTTTCCACTGCTTCTATTCAGATCCGTATGCCTGGCCATGAAGGAAGTAGGTGTTATGAGCCACAAAGCTCTCCATCTGCAAGTGATTGCAGCTTGGCCCTTCTACTTCATTAAAACTAGGCAGCTTGCTTCATCAGATTTCTTTGTATCTAACTCAGATAGTCCAGCCTCAGCCAGTCAGCTTTTCGTAATATCCAAAGATGAAAGATGAAAAATAATCTTCATCAACACCTCTGTGTATGCCTGTCCCACAGCTACTAACAGTGCATGCCTTTTGAGATCTAGCTCAGAGGGATGTTGGCACCTTTGAGACCCTTGAATAGAATAGCATTATATACCTCATCCTGCTCTCCACTCAAGTACCAAGCCTAGGTGAGTAGCTCATGCGAGTATTCAGAGTCTGGATAGAGATAAGGGACAAATGTTGAGTAAAGTCAAAGACTAACCAGAAATGGAAAAAGCTCTTGCTTCAGGCTGATACCCTGCTGTACTTTGCCGCTATTGATATGCAGATCGAGACTTGCTGCTGATATTCTGTTAAGTGAAAATGTTACCTTTTGTGTATTTGGAGAGAAAAAAAAAATTGTAATGCATATCCAGGTATACTTTAGTTTAGTTAAGTATTGATCAAAGAGTGAGAGGGGAAAAGAGAGATGAGAAGTAAATTGTAAGTTAAAAATTGCACAGAGCACCATATCATATGAGATGCAAACAGGTAGCCCAGGGTGAATTTCCTCCCCCACCTTCTCAGCTCAGTTCTGTGACTTGAAGGGGCAGAACAGACTGTGCTATGAGCCCAAGCAAGGATCCTGTACAATCATTACATCATCACCATAAAATCTCAGACACTGAAATCCTGACAGCCGTGTTGCCTAGCAGCTCCAGCAAGCTGATTCACCCTTTTATAACTGTTGAATGGGAGCGGAATGGGTTTACTGAACTTCCTTAGATCAACAGGAAAGAACCACGAGTCACCTGGAGCTTAAAACCAAGAGAGTATTTAAAGTTAAAAAAAAATCAACTTTTATTCAAATATCCACCTTAATACTTGATATCAAATAGTCATGTAGTTTGCAGGCAGGCAGATTAGAAAGGAAAATGTCTTATATCTCTTTTTGCCTGCTATGTTGGCATGGGCTCATGCTTTGAAATGTGATTTTTACCAGCCTGGAGACTGAGTAGTAGAAGATTTTGCACTTTCACTCTTAAAAGTGAAACTTTTGCACTTTCACTCTGATTACCTGAGTGATTATTTTTACTTCTAAGGTCTGGATCCTGGCTTCTCTTTGCTTTAAGTATAGGCTGCCAGCTCCTCACAGTGACTTTCATGCTACCACCTGCAGATTCTCTCCCCTAAGCATGTCTGATCATCCCACAGATAAGGCACAATTATGCTATCCCTGTGTGGGATTGTACCAGATCTGGTGCTCAGCTTTAACAGGAACTAATATAATCACAGAATGCACTGTGCATAACAAAAAGCCTTGTTTTCTAGGTTCTTCATAACTACTGGAAGTGTACTTGACATTATAACTGTAACACCTTACAGAGCCCCTTTCCTAGAAAAAAGAACCACTTCCATTTATGGTTGATACTCTGCAATCAGACTTCTTCATATCTAACTCAGACAGTCCAGCTTCAGTCAGTCAGCTTTTTAGAACATCCAAAGACAATGTGAAAAATAATCTTCATCAATATTTCTGTGTATGTCTGTCCCACAGCTACTAAGAATGCATGCCCTTTAAGATCTAACTCAAACAGGTGTTAGCATCTTTGAGACCCACCCAGCATGCTTAGCACAGCGAATGAGTAACATGACAGGTATCAGCTGTTTTATTGGAAATAAGATGCTAGTTATCACTCCTGGAATCTTAGGATGCACCTTCAGATGGTTTTTGCCTCCTCTCCTTTTTGTAGTTATTGACATTGCTAGTGGGTGCTACCAGAATAGGTACATATGAAATGGGATTTCCAAACTACCTCCATGAAATGTTGGACTAAAATATCATTCTTCCTCACCTAATACCACCTGTTGCAAGCACAATGGCTTCCCTGCAAGATATTAATGCAGACAGAAAATTCAGAGAATCAGCAGACAGCAGAACCTGGATTTGATAAACAGGTTATATAATCAATGCACTGAAGCTCTGTGGCTCAAATTAGCACCTTATCTTCCACAAGGGCATGAATACAAGTTAAATTTGAAGCAGATGGGTGGAATGTAGACCTATGTGCTACAGGACAAGTCATTATTTAACAAAGTTGCTCCTCCCTGAAAATAATCAATTGGGAATCAAGTGGGAAAAATGACATCCCACCCAGAAGGATATTGCAGATGAATAAACATCACTTCTGTGTTCAGTTGCATCAAATGCTCCAGGATGATGTGATGAAATCAAACTTTCCTGACCATTGCCAAAAGATGCCAAAAGAAACAAAAGCAGACTCTGCTGTTCCCAGATCTAAAGCTAAACGACTCATGAAGTCAAGTGTCTAGGTGTCACCATACTTTTTTTATCATCATAGTCTAAATTGTGTTCCACACCAACAAGGAATGCGCAAGAGCACTGAGAAACTTTGAGTGAAGGGTCACAGCAACTTCATTCTCAGATATTTTTGAGACACTAGTGTTGTGACTCTCTGATTTACTAGTCCAGCATCACCTATTGATAGATTTTTGTAAGATCTATTCAGCTGGAGCTGTTCAGCACATTGCAGTAGATGCCAGCAGGATGTCTCAGCTGCTCCATTATTTTCTGTGAGACACTGAGATAGTACAGCTGAGCCGGCAGTGTATGGTTGGCCTTCAACTCTGAATCTCTTCCAAAAAGTAGAGTTAACAATTTTTTTTGTGGTCATGATGTCATGCAAATGCCGTACAAAATTCAAAGAAACTATAGGCAAAATGTAGTCATTTCTCTCCTGTTCCTGGGCAAGCAGGGGGAGGAAACTGGAGCTGTTGTGTGATGTTTGTTCTGCCAGTGGGTTGCAGACTTGGCACACAGCAATGTATTATTGCTGAGAAAGATTGTGCCTTTTGGGCCTTGCGATTTTTCTTAGAGAAGAGGGTCGTGAGTTTAAATAACCCTTTGAATTCTGTTGCAAATTAAATGGAAAAGATATAGTTTGCTAAGGTCAGGTAAATTGCAGCAGGCTGTCCTGACTGAGGCTGTCTTTTGATCTTAGTACAACTCTCTAACCCTAAGTCAAACAAGTCAGTGTTGTTCGATAAATGAACTCCTAACTTTTCCAGTGGAGACATGCATCTTAGTTTAGGAACTTTAGGCCCACTGGCAAGATATCTGCTTTGTTCTTGCATTTTGTTAAGTCCCTTAGAAGTAGCTTTGTGTCTCTCCCTGGCGGTCTGCAGGAAGCATATTGGAAGCTCCTATGTATGGATAAACTGGAGGTGAATGAAAGCTGGGTCATAGGAGCCAGGACCTTATCTGAAAGGAGACAGCGCAAATTCCTGGGAAGCTGGAGACACGGACAGAATTACTGCTGCAGTGCACAAACTCTTATGACTCCTGTCTGAGTCTAAACATTTGCAGTACTGTACAATCTGCTGCCTCTGTCACTGGCAGCCCAATTCTTTATTTATATCAATGAGGAAATTTTTTATTCATCTTTATAATATTTTTTTCACAAAGAAAGAGATCAAAAGAGGCTACCTTACTGATGCTTACAGAGAATCAAACAGTGGCCTAAAGACATCCAAATTATCTCAGTTCATTTTAATCTTATATCTTAAATGCAGACCCTAGGAAGCTTGCTTCACACATGGATGGAGGAATCGTAGGTTTTTCTATACAAATGTGTTGACACAGTCCTGTCCTACATAAAGCACATAGTTAGAAGAATTGGAATAGCCCTTTGGTTCCAGAACTTCAAACTGTGATATCAATTCAGAGTCAATCAACAGAGATGTTAACAGGGCCCTCTCTTATCTTTGAACCTTTACTCACAAGGCAGACCAAACAGATACTGCTTACACCACGTTGATGCCCTTCCAGTTTGTTCTTCAACTCATTCTTAGCCGACCTCATAATGACAGCTCTTCTTCCCCACATTTGTTTATATTGAATTTGACCTATCTATGGAAGAAAGTGACCTTCCTTTTCCCTGAATTTGCAGTGTTCTGAGGTCATTGAGATAATACATTTGCTAAATTGTCTTTAAGGCTTTTATTCACTTAATGCAAATTGTTGTACTAAGTTGTAGCTTGTATTGCACCATCAGACTCTGACTTTCAAGAGCACATTTCTGGAATCAAGTGACTAGTGTAGGAGTTGATGAGAAGTACAGAATACCTTTTGACCTCAACTCATTTTTAGGCTTTTTAGAAAGTCGGCCTGCTAATTTGTGGCCCTCTTGCATGCATTGTCTTTTGCTTTTTTAGCAGCTGTTTAAGAATTCTAGAATTTTAAGAATTTAAAGAGTAGCATTTAAATTTGGATTTAAGAAAGATTTTGAATTTAAGAGAGTTTAAGAGGACTTCTAAAGAATAAAATTTAAAGACTTTCAAGAACTTCTTAGCTTGCTTGGAGAAGGGAATTGGATTAGATGATTGCTAAGTGTCTTTTTCAGCTTGAATCTATGATTCCAAGTCTCATGAGAAAGTTTTCTGTAACATCATAAACCACATTTCACTCACTGCTAAAATGAGAATCTGACTCCTTCCCTCCCCATGCTTTTTAATCATTTCCTCACAGCCTGTGACAAAATTGTAACAGTTGGAGTAAGAACACAGTCCGGAATTTAATGGATAGAAAGTTATATGTTCAAGGGGAATGGATTTAATACCATTGACAGAAAAGCTGGAGAGTCAGGTAATTCATCCTGATTGAGCCAAACTGCCATGGATTTTCATTAAGAATATTACATTAAAAATCAGAAGCATACATTCTTTGAGGATGTGAGAGAGTTGCCTGGCAACTTCTGGACTCGTCACCCTTTCATTAAGTCCTGTATGTAACTGTTTTTCTCCGCTACTTTGAATTTAAAAGCTTCACTGACTAATGAAGTCACAGACATATTTAAAAATCACTTTGTATTGTTAGCATAAATAATATCCTCATTTTACTTCCTATACTCATCAGCAGCAGAGTCTAAAAGAGCCATGTGCGGTTCCTGTGTTATTTTTTTGCACCACATTACATATGAGACCATACAATCAGTAATGGTAAGACTCTTTGCCCTGAATTGCTCAGTCTGGAAGAAGTCGGGCTGAGATGAGCTAAGAAATGCAGCAGTTAGCAGTTGGATTTTTTCCAGTAGTAGAGTTTATAGTGCTTTTTTTTTCCTTCTACAGGTATAAGTCAGTATTGAAAATGAAACTTCGACCTCATGTCACTTAGTTTTGAAATTAGTACATTCAGGACATGCATCACGACAGCTCATGTTTTTTTGTTAAGTAATTTTGTAAGTGATATTTATACACTTTATACAATTTATACAATACCAAACATTCTTCCTCCTACAGAGAATATTTCCTAGGAGTTTAGAGGGGTTTTAATGACTTTCTAGTCTAGTGTTCAAAACAGGCAAAATTGTTCATTGTCTCTGGTAGCGCTTCTTAGTGGCATTGCCTGAGGATAACTTGTTAATGACAACTTGTCTAACTCTAGGACTTAAGTGCAATGATGTGTTTCTTATCAGCTCCATGGAAGCAGACATCCATGGAAAAATGCTTCTAAAAGACAGTGTTAACATTATCAATCCCTTGCAAGTTTTTTTTGTTCTCATAAAGCTTTACAGTTTCATCTCATCTTTTATTTCCATATACTTAAGGATGTCTTGTAAATTCAACTCTGTAGTGTTTTCCACGGGGTTTTCCATGAAATGGTGCAATGGCTACTTAAGAGAATACATTTTCTGATAGATAATTTAGATCAATCTATTTCTTTCTCATGGTATCCTAAATCTCATGAACTGTGTTAATGCAGTAGCTGTAAATCCCACGTGGTGCAGGCCATATTAACAGGGCGGAATAACTCTGCAGATTAATCATGTGGAGAAATAGGAAACAAGAAGGGACACATAGATATCATCTGCAGAGCTTCCTGGGAGGAGATTGCTAGTATGCATTTAGGTAAATGGCTGTAAACAGCTAGATATGAGCCGATGTTATCACCAGGCCTTGCTAGCTTGGACAAAGCACTGGCAGTTTTCAGAGTGGAGCTGCACAGGAGGCAGCTAAGACATAGCGTGAAACCAGAGCCTCCTCATCACTCGGAGTCTCCCAAGCTCCACTAGTCAGCAGATTGACCAGTGGGGCTGCATCTACTCTCCAGGCTGGCAAGTGGGGAAGGAAGCTATAGGGTGGCAGTGTAAGTACAGGAGGTTGTGGTGGGAGATGAGAAAAATGTGTGAATCTCATGCTCAGCCCATGAGACTTGATGAACCTGGTGTAATATAGAGACTGAGGCCTTGTTTGAATTGCATCTTAACCTGGGTGTGATGTAAAACCAAGAAGTTCAAACTTGTGTCAGTACCTATGTGGGTACTTGTTTCAATTTAATTTGATTAAACATTTAAAGCATAATGAAAAATGTGTTCTTCGTATGGGTGTAGAAAGAGGATCTAAATTATTCTCCTTGTGGACAAATCTTCCTTTCCCAGTTCTCATGTAACTTGCTTTATACTGAACATTTTTTGCATCTCATACCTGATCTATAATGAGGAAACAAAGCTAGAAGTATAGAAAATGGAGCAAAAGTGTGTGTTAAAATGCTTGTTGAACCCTAGCGGATTGATACAAACAAGAACAGTGAGATCGTGTCACTAGCTGAGCCAATGCTGTCCTTCTAGCCTCTATTTACCTGGGGTAGAAGCAGAACTTGGTATGAAGTAAGGAAAATCAACTGAATTTCAAAAGGTAAATTAGAGTTTGCAAAGTCTCAGACTTAATAAGTGTCTAGCTCTAGTGTGGTCCTCCAGTGTTTGACCAACCCATTGTGGCAGACCTCTACCCCAAGGTGCTGTTATCTTTAGAAAATGCTTCTGTATCTGGTCCTCCTGCAACACTGTTTTCACGGACAGGTCCTGCTCTGGCATCTCCTATCATATCCTTTAAATATAAACAATGGAAGAGAGAAGTTGCTAACATGTAGAAGTTGGTGGATCTTTTTCTAAAATGAGAATAAATAAACCAAAGTGAGACAAATGGGATAAGTGAGGGTCCACATCCTGTGATCCCTTTCAGTTTGGCATGAATAAGGAGTTGGCATAAAGAATTTAGGCAGGTTTGGGCTCTGGCCTTTTCAGATGCAGCTCTTGCTAAGCACAGGAGACTTTTCAGCTAGATGGGCTTTGAGCCCTGGGTGCTATATGGGGCTGGATCTTATGGGCTATATTATGTGATATTTGAAGTCTCTCACATCTGCCTAACTGCATTTTTTTCATTCTCCCCTGGGAACAGTGGAGTGAAGTGCAGCAGATGATAAACGGCACCCCTATCTACATGTACCAGGACTGCAGTGTGCTTTCGGAGGGTGATACCGATCACTGGCTTCGCACAAACTGGATCTATCGAGGTGAGACGGCCTCCCGCATTTATGTGGAGCTCAAGTTCACCGTGAGGGACTGCAAGAGCTTCAAAGGCGAAGTGATCACCTGCAAAGAGACCTTCAATCTGTACTACATGGAATCTGAGCAGGATGTTGGGATCCAGTTTCGACGACCACTGTTCATCAAGGTCTGTAGGCCTGGGGGGAAGACTGGTTCATATCTCTTAGCTTGCACTAGGTATGTCCTGCTGGCTGGAAGAGGCCCAGGGAACCAGGATTGGAAGGGAATGAATAGTGAATGCTGTCCTTACAACAAACTCTATTGCCAGTGCCTCACTGTTCTACTCCAAGTAGTCTTTGCTACAGGAGGCAATAGTTTTTAAATGAGATCAGACCTCTACTTCGCTTAGTCACGTGTTTAACTTGACATGATTATGTAAGGATTCTAAAGAGTTATAACAATGCTAGATTGTTACACCAAGTTTTACAGCTAGAAAGTAGAGACTAAAGGAATTTGACTAGCCTTAAGCATTAAAGCAAGATTAGAGCTTTAGGAGAAGAATAGAATCCAGTCCAGCTCTGGGCTCCTGATCATTTGCTGTGATTGCTGTATGTTTGCTTTAAAACTGGAGCTGATAGCTTGCTATAATGAAATACTCCCTTGTGTAAAAATATTTAGTTACCCTATATTTTACTTGCAGTACTTGCTTCCCTGATATGGTGGCACAGAAACATCTGAGCTCCAGAAAAGGGAAATTCAGCTTTTTTGCGGATGAATTTCTAGAACCCCTTCCTGTCCTAAAAGAATCCACAGCCTTAAATTATTTGACTGCCTTTTTCTCTGTAGTTTAAAAGACATGTTATGAAAACAGAAAACGTGCAAAGGCTAACACAGGAAGAATAAGACTCTTGTATGTGACTCCCTCCCTCCCCAGCGCTCCATCACCTCCCCTGCATTGAGGCCTACCGCATGAATGTGGGTGCTACTTCCAGAACTCCTAAACACGCTCTGTGATCCCACTGCCAGATGCAGCTGCTAAGCAAACCCTTTAATCTTCAGCGGGGGGGCAGGTGGTGTCAGGTAATGGGGAGTGGCCTACAGTGGAGCAGATCTGTGAGCAGGGTGGCAGAGAAGGAAGGCCTCCCCACCTGCAGCCCAATTCCTCCGCATAACCTGATGCTATGGAGACGTTGCCCTCCTATGAAACGCCTCACTCACATTTTCTTTGCTGAGGCAGTGGGATTGTAAGAACTTGGAAGCATTTTTTTACTATATATCTGTAGTGATAAAATGTGTTGAGCACCGATGACAGCTGCCTTGGTGCAGAAGACCTGATCTATGCCAAGTGCAGCCTGGAACCAGTTGGATGCATTTCTCTGGTCAGCTCAACACAACTCGAATGGTTGTTATGATTTTACTGCACACAGTTTGCAAATAAAGAAGAAAAACATAACAAAAGAGCTGATTTATTCATTTCTGCTGGGGCTGTTCTTAAAGACCTCTGAGATCAGAAACCCAGAAAATGGAATTCTGAATAAGCCCAAGGAATGATTGCATAGCAATTGAAAGGAGCTGGAGGAGAGTGTGGAAGCAAGAGAGGAGGGGGAATCATTAATATGTTAACGTATTTTCCAATTGCAAAGAAAGACAGCACGCAGTGCATTGGCATTACAAATAGTTGACTATGCAGTCCCTAAAGGGCTTTAGCATAAAAAAATAAAGTTTAACAGGCATATCTATCTCCCAGCTGCTGCTGCCTGCTCAGATGTTGAAGTTGCTTTCTTCTTCTCTTCTGCATAGCTCAACACCGTGGCAGCAGATCGAAGTTTCACCAGCAGAGACATTGAATCAGGGGCTCTGCAGCTCAACACAGAAGTGTGCCCCATCGGAAAGCTCTCTCGTCGGGGCTTCTACCTGGCCTTCCAGAACTCGGGAGCCTGTGTGGCAATGGTGTCTGTCCGAGTGTATTACAAGACCTGCCCAGAGGCAGTGCGGGGCCTCGCCCGTTTTCCAGAGACCCTGGCAGGTTCAGAAGGGCTCACAGAGGTGGTTGGTACCTGCGTGGAGTTTGCGGCTGAAGAAATGGGGTCTCCCCCAAGGATGCACTGCAGCACCGACGGGGAGTGGCTGGTGCCGGTGGGACGATGCCTTTGTGCTGTGGGGTTTGAGGAAGTCGACGGGAGCTGTGTAGGTGAGTGTGCAGACAGATGCTGATGTAGACCACAAGAGGGGTTCTGGGGAGCCAGAGATCTGTGTGCTGAAAGTGAGATTGGGGATCAGAGTGATCTGCCTCTCTCTTGCCAGCCCTCTTTGCTTGCTAGACATTTCTTAGACTTTTCCCCCTGCTTTATATTCTCTTTCCCAATTGATTTTCTCCTCTTGTGTCAGGTGTGAGAACTGCACACACCTCTCCACTCCCTCTTGGGCTTCATCCAGGAGCCTTTAGCTCTGGAGCTAGTTTCTGCGAGCAGTAACTGTGTGATTGACACTGACTCATTCAACAAGTAGTTCCCAACCCTTAAATGGCAGCTGTGTTCTCCCAGGGCAGATGGGTCAAATGCACAGAACAGTGCATGACTAGAAAACTCAGAGCTTTAGCGGGACAAGTGCAAAGTTTCTCCTCTCTGCCCCCTTCTCCTGGGTTCTTCTGTCATGGGAAACTGTGTAAAGCACATTGCACAATACCATTGGTGCCTGTCTCATTTCTGAATTAGCAGGCTTAGGACTAACCACGCTGCTGGGGCTACAGGGTGAGCCGAGAGTGTTGGAGCGAGCAGTACAAGGTTCTCCTTTTGCTGTAGAAGGCAGAGGATCCAGCTACTTACAAGATGTCAGCAGTAGTGGGTGTATGTGGTATTAAGTATTACTGCAGAGAGGGAGGTAAAAGGATAGCACAACTCTGCTCTTGCTATGAGAGCTGTATGTCAAAAGGGTGGGTTACTTCAGAATACAGGAAAAGGGGTCCATGCACAGTTCTTAGGGTCAGCAGGAGGAGGTCTGTCTCTCTGCTTTGTCCTGTCTTTGCTCCCATACAAGGATCTCATGTCTCTTTCAGTCCCCACTGCTTGCTCGTTTTGCTTGGAAAGCTGGCAAAAGTTGAAGCGCAAGATCCTTGGCCTTCCCCAGCAATCCCCTTTCCTTCCATAGCTCAGCCAGTTTTTCCACTTAAGCGCTGCAGAACTTGCCCCGCCCTCCTGAGAGTACTCCCCTGGGAAGGGGCAGGGAAGCGGTCATGCCTGGACAGGTTCTGACTGCTATCACAGGACAGGTTCATTCTGCATCTGTGCTTCTCTCCCACTCCGCCCAAGTACAGCTGCAGACGGAAGTATCTTTTGTAGGATCAGTAAGGACAGGGGAGGTCTCCCCGGAGAGGAAAGGAAGAGGGGAGAACCTAGGAGGGCTAGGGAGAGTCAACCTCATGCCCAGAGCAGTTTCTTCCTGGAAGATCAGAGAAGGTGAATGTAGGTTGCCTGTTGGTGGTCATCTTGGGACCCACTTTCTAAAGGAAAGACCAGGAACTGTGCAAAGGACTGGGAGCAATCTAGGCCAGGATAAAGGTTGGCAGCAGGACTTGCGCTTTGATGTTGGGAAGATGAAACTTCCCTGGGAACACGAACAGAGTGGGTAGAGGACACAGGCTTCCTGGCTGAGTCCTTTCATTCTGATTTTTGCCCTCAGCGGGAACAGAAAAAAGGGAGAGCTGAGCTGTGACCCTTGCCCCATAACAGGCAGGAGAATGTGACCTCTGCTGTAGGACAGGAAGCAGTGGAAAGAAGTGCCAGTACTGAACTAGTTCGCTCAGTCTCTGGGTGGATATCCAAGCACATAAACCTCTATGGGGTTTAAGGACTTAATGGCTCAGCTGTCCCATGTTCATAGAAAAACTGTGTCTGCCCACAGGGGTAAATCTCACCTTCTCAGCATATTCCAAACTTTGCTGCTGACAAACCCTGCACTCTGGGATTAGCTTCCTCGAGTTAAGTAATTTACTGTGATGCCAGCTGCCATCTGGTTTCTGGATGGGCTACAGCAGTGGGCGAGCAGTTGCTCATACTGAGCTCCCCATCAGCTCTGCTCCGGTGTCTGAAGGCTGCCCGGCGCTTGCTGGAAGTCTCCAGCTGCACACCCGTGGGCATACGGAACGGAGGGAGCGCCAACCATCCTCCGTACCCTCTGATGCCTGGGGAAAGCAGCGCTGAACAGGCTCCTTCCCAAGCCGGTTTTTCCCATCCTGTTGCCCGGCAGGAGCAGTTGGGCCGGAGGCGGCTCCCCGAGGGCGGGAGAGGGGCTCAGCAGCCGGCGCACTGCTGACTGCGGCACCTCTCGCCAGCGCCCGGGCGAGCCGCGGCCGCGGGCTGCCTCCCCCGGGGCCCCACGAGCCTCGTCGGAGCCGCGCGCGGCGGGACGGGACGGGGCGGCGCGGCG
>JAVCKT010004387.1:18159-30209 GCA_032273925.1 Rhynchotus rufescens
TTTATTTTATTTTATTTTATTTTATTTTATTTTATTTTATTTTATTTTATTTTATTTTATTTTATTTTATTTTTTCGTCCTTCAGCTGTCAGTTTTCTGGCTTGTGGCAGTATAATGAGACCATATGAGATGCTGACCTGTTGGCCTGAACTGACCTGACCTAACCCGTGGACAGAGAAAGTGTTTCTTTCTCAACGGCTGCATATACAGTCCTTGACCTAACGGGTGAGGCTGATTAACAAGGGGCTAATTGGTCATGAATGCTGCTGTTCATCCTGCAGACATTTCTTCTTTTGAGATGAGACCCAAGCTGCCAACTCGCAGCATTTCCCGGGATAATTTCACAGAATAGCCCGTGGGCGGCAATGCTCAGTCATTGCTGCAGGGGTGGCTGATGGGAACCCGTGATGGTGCTGAAAGGCTACCGCTGGCTCAGTGACTCATGCAAAGCATGTTTGCCAGCTCACCCTGAGTGACGGCAGAGAAAAAAGTGTTTCTCCCTCTGTCCTGCTGCAGGGCTATGGTTGGGAGCAGCTCCAGGAATGTTTGTAGCATTATCCTTCATCCTCTTCCCACCTGTGGCAGTGCTGGTGCTCCTTGCTGGTGTCCTCTAGGCTCCCCTTGAAGACATGGTTGGACTCTCTTTCTTTGGAGATCTTTAAAACCCGCTTGGATTCAATCCTGTGCCACATGCTGTAGGTGACCCTGCGTGTGCAGGGGGATTGGACTAGACGACCTCTGAGGTCCCTTCCAACCTTGGGCATTCTATGATTCTATGACTCTATGATCTTGAAGGTCTTCTGTAACCATAGTGATTCTATGATTCTATGATACAGAAAGTGATGAATCAGGGAAATTTTTTGGAAGCAAAGATGACACCTAAAGAGTTTCCCATAACGAACAGCAAAAGCTCTCCCCTCCGCTGAGTCCAGCCCTTTATCAGTTTAAATAAAATGTTTTCTATTCGTATTTTGGCAGATTTATTTCTCCCTCCCTATTCCACACCCTTTTGGATGAAGATTGTGTGGATTTCTGCAAAATAGGGTTGGAGAAGCCAAAGCTGCAGCACCAGCAGCCTTTAGTCAGGCCTTTGGAATGATCAGTAAATCAGCACCAACTGATCTCAGAGTCTGAGGATGTCCACGAGGCTCCAACAGCTCCTTTAGGTAAGCTGGAGCAAGTAAGTCCAGTAGCCTTGGAGCCAAACCCTAAGTGGATGCAAAATCATATGGGGAGCCAGTGCTGTGATTTTTAGTACAAGGGTGATGTAATGATTGACTGCAGTTCAAGTAAGTAATCTAGTCATCTGTTCACAATTTTGAATTACGGCTGATGCAGTCTCTGCCTGCAAGCCAGCAAAAAGAGAGTAAGAATTACAGTCATTGAATCAAGCCAAGGACAAGGATCAACATCTTGGCATCAGCCTGAGGAAGTGGTGAGGGAGTGCACAATTGAAAGTGCAACCTGGGGTCTAGCACAACCCTAAAACAGCTGAGAAAGTTGGGACCCGAGGAGAATGCACTAGTGGACAGTGCACTGAGAGGCAGGGCTACCTATGGCTGATTAGTGCTGCAAAGAAGAGGAGAGGCATCAGTCCTGGAAAAAAATAACCAAATTCGAATCCATACCACCCAGACAACTGCTTTGAAAACATACTCATCTGTGGTGTTTGAATTCCACTTAAGAAAATTTAGAGTCTTTCAGGGCCTGACCTTTAGCAAACCACAAAGGCAACCCATAAACCACAAGGCTGGAATCAGCTAGAGAAGACAAGTAGATCCAACATATTAGCATAGGCTTTCAGTTGCAGATGGGAACCCATGATATTGCAAACAAGACATGTACCAGTAGCATGAGTGTAAGATCTGAGGCCATAAAGCGAGGTGCACTAGCTTTAAGGGCCCTATTGAGATCATGATCCTAAAGGGGAAATTACACAGCATGGCATTTAATAACAGTAAGTGGCTGACTTCACTACTTGGTGGAAACAAAATATTTTTAAGTGTCAGAAATCATAAAAACATGACATGATTCATCTTAAAACAAATATTTGCTCATGTGAATCTTAGAGAGGAGGATATATGGAAAGTCCCAAGAAAGATAAATGGAAAGTCCCATCTCCAGAGTACTGTTATTTCAGGCAGAAATCCTATTCTGCAAGACAAGTGCTGTAGGGCCTGGTCACCTGAAGACCTGTTAGGCCTGGGATAGAAAAGGATGTATTAATTATAGGGAAAATAAATCCCCTCTCCTCAGAACAAATACAAGGGTAAGCCTTTTTTAATAAGATGATTGCCTTCTCTGTAAGATATCTACCTGTGGATTTGTCATGGAAAATCTTTGGACATGCAATAAAACTGTAAAAAACTGTCTTTCAAACTAATCATTTAAAGTGAAGTTGCAAGCTTTGTTGAAGTTCGTTGGAGGTTATATCTTTGTCACAAAAAAATGATATCTACATCACAAAAACAAACTCACTTTATTTCAAAATATTTCAACTCTCTGTAAAATACTATTATGCATAATTAAAGCCTGTGGTGACTCCCTTTCTTTCATGGATGAAATGTTGCGTTGCTCCTTATATATCTAGTCACCTTTTTTGTTCATACTACGGAAGAAGTGATTGCTCAAAGTTGTAAAATGTTTTTAATGATCTTTTTTATGTTTACTGTGTCTGCTTTGTTTGGTTCATGAGAGACATATGTGTATCTTGAAATTTTCTCTTTTGAAACTCATGATAAGCTTCCAGAAATAACCTCTATCTATTTGTGTATAGAAAGTGATTCTTTCAATTGCAAAAATTCTGAAACAGAAGAAACAATGATGTTCTCCATTAAAAGTAGTAATTCTACAAGAACTTGCACTTTAGGCTTTGTTTCCAATGAATTTATATTTCATGGTGACTAATTTTTTAAATTTAATTACACTGAGGCTGCATGTGAACTAATCCTGCAAAATTAGACATCAGAGAATCCACAGCAGAGCAAGCCAGTGAAGTGGGATGTAGATTTTCTGATATCTCAATCAGAAATACTGGCTGAAGCTCTTTGCCCAATGGTACATCTGTATCTGCTATCCTCTGCGTGGAAACTCAGGTGTTTAATAAAGAATGGGCTCCCAATGCAGTCTCTTCTTTTGGAGAATTAAGATGCTTTTCTTTAGGGCCTCTTTAGCAAAGGAAAGCTTGTTTTTATCTGAGGAAAACTGCCACAGTGTTGATTTTGGCATTTTGCTGCCCGATATGTTGAAGTGTGGAAGACTTTTACTGAAATTGCAGGTACCTGTAAACAAGCCCTGGGCTTGAGGTGGCAGCTCACAGATAGTATTGTGTGCATACTTTAGTTCCCTTTTTTTTGATATCTGGAATGTGGAACCCCTTATTCCTTTTACTATATAGCTATATAGGTTTTATGCCCTTAGAAAAAGTCTCTGATTACTCTTAGTCCCCATAATGAAAACTACGGATTTTCTTGCTGTCATACTAAACTTGATCTTGCTTCAGTTGGCCCTTTGTCCAGTTCATAAGAAAAAGAAGATGAACCAGAGCAAGAGAATCTCTTAGGGGAGGACTCTTCCTGGCTTTGACATAACCCAGGGGTAACTGTTCAAAAGCTGTTTCAAAGTCTTCTTGCTAAGAACATACATACTAAAAATATGAGGGACCAGGATAAATCTGGACAGCTCTCAACTAGCTCCGTGATGGTCTGGTGGTGACCTGCCCAATAGGCTTGGAGCTGGATGTCTGAAATCCTAGCTCTGTCATTTAATGTGATCCAGAACATTATTTTACAACTTCAGGTCAAATATTCTTTAAATTTCAGTTTTAAAATCTTGATATCTCAACATATCTGAATGACTTTTTCACTGATAAGCAGGTATTTGACTTAAACTACTCAGCTATATTGATAACGTTTCCCGTCCTTTCCCTTCCAGCTACTCCTTTGCAAGAAAGCCTTAATTTCCTTGCAGTAAGCCTCTCTCTCAACATGTTATGCATTGTTCTGCTCCAGGGTGACCAAAAAAAAAAAAAAAAAACAAAAAAAAAAAAAGCGAGAGGCAAAGCTTAGTAATTTCTATTGAAACTGTGAAACCAATGAAAAGAAATGTACTTGGGTACAATTTCAGCATTATACCCACAGGCCAGCTATAGCTTTTAATAGCCTCCAGAGCTACCCAAAGATAGTGTCGCAATCACTACTCTCACTGATATCGATGCCTATAATACTTGCTTTATGCTAGAGCGAACAATGAGTTCCTTCTTATTCCATTGTTTCCAGAGCTACTGTGTTTGGGACATTCCAGGGCTGTTGTAAATTGGTTCAGTTCTTTTCTAACATGTCACTCACTAAGGGAGTGTTCCTCTAATCCTGTCCAGATGAGCTGTGGATTCCAAGACATTTCTATTTTTGGTTGTAGGCTTGTGCCTATATGCTACTGTTGGGCTCCGTTTCATTCAGAGGAATCACATTAGAGGGTATGCAGATTTATTTCTTTGCTTCTGCTGAGTGTGGGCTGGAATTGTTTGGCTTTACCAATTGCCTTTCCTGTGTCTGTAGGGATCAATGTCCTTTCGAGTGTCAATCTGACAAATTGGGAGTTGATTTTTATTAGTCTTTCAGAGAGGCTGCTTCCTCCTGCCATTGCTTATTTCAGTGGGAATTTTTATTATTTCTTATTCTTGGAACGGGAGAATCTTGGGACTTCAAAAGAACTAGGGACTTTCTGTTGTAATGGGGGAGAATGTGGAAAGTGATAGCTCTTGCCTCAGAAATTAGATTTTTGAAAGTAAAAGCATACATGATATAGGGGGAAAAGAAGCAGTAAATCCTCCATAATGCACATGGGCACAGAGACTTGCATTGACTGATATCTGATGTCACCCAGAAAGTCTGCTGAACAGTTTCACACTGAACATCTTCAAGTGTCAATTTGTCACTTGACCTCACTCTTCATCATATCTATGGGTACTTTTCAGATTTTAAATTAAGGATCATAATCCAACAATGTAAAGAATGAACTGAACTAAACAGAAAAAAATCTATTAGTAATACCAGTAGAGATCAAAGCAGTGCAATTTGCATGACATATTCTAGCACAAGACCCAAAACTCAGTTAGATATAGAGCATCACTGCTTTCTCTCTCAAAGAATAGTGGTTTTGCAAAATTTCAATTAAATTATTCTCAGGGTGATGTTGGAGAAAAAACACATTGTTAGAAGTCTTGAAAAAAACTCACGCAGGTATCTTGCCTCTAGAACACTCATTTCGTGCAGCAAAGATTTAGAATTTGGAAGAAGGAAAGGAAGGGCACACTCTAAAATCAGAGATCATATTTGGCTGTTCCAGTGAAAATCCATCCAAGTTTGGCAATTGTCTCTGAAAATCTTATTTGGAGGCTGCTCATCTATTCAGTAAAAACTTGTTAGAATGGGATTACTTAATTTTTCCAGGGTCCCTCCATACTGACCATATTCCAATCATACTACTGTGGCTGTGGAAAAAACTGATTTTCTTAACAATTGTACCTCTCATACAGAAGCCAGTTTGAATTTTATCAGGTTTTTAAAATCATTTCAGCATCTTGGGCATATCCTTTTAAGTTTTGAACAGTTTGCATTCTTTTAAGTTACCCAAATCCTGTATTTTACTTTTCAGTGAATAAATGGAATTGCAAAATGTGCACATGAGGTGCCAATTCAAATCAAGGCCTGGAACAAATTACAGTGCTTTTTGCTCCGCATTTTATAGACTAACAAGTTTGAGAATCTCAACACACGCTGCATGTTTCCTCTAAATTGTCAGTCCTTCAACTCATCATCCAGAAAATTAGGAAAAGAGAGAACTAGGGCAGATCTTCTTAATATCCCTTGTGACTCTGATGTAATCTGAAGGTGTTCAAGACCAGGGAGGAAAAGGGATATTTTTTCATTATGGCAACAGTTTTAATACCAAATAAATATCTTACATGACCCGTTCTCCATTCCAGCTGAAAAAAAAATCCTTAATACTGAATTAAGTAGAAATTTTAGGAGAAAGTTAGAAGGCAGAAGACAGTGTACTAGAGGATGTGACACAGTCATAGGCAACAGCTTGTTGAGAGAACAAGCTTGTTCTGTTTTCAGCTCTCCCAAAACCTTGCTTGTTGCAGTTCACTTTTATTTGTTGAGTTGCCAGTTCTCTTCCTTCCACCTTAGGTTTGTAAGCCCCCTTGGGAGAGACTGTATGTGCCTTTGTGGGTGCTCTCTGAGTCCTGAGCATGTCTGATAAGTCTCACCAAAAAAAAAACAAGAATTAATAGCCGTAAAGCCATATGGAGTCAATCACCAGAAAAACACATGCATGTCATCTTCATAGGGGTCTAGCTTTTCTAGTGCATCACTGAGTATGGATTCCTTCTGTTTGCTTTCCATCTCTCCTCTTCCAGCAGCCAATCTGGAAAGGCTTCTTTTACTTATATCAAGGCAGCGGAAATGTAGCTAATGTTTTTGCCACTAGAATTGGTACAATTGCATAGTTTGCACATTTTCTTTGGTAGACCTCAGGTGTCCACACTATGGAGCCTATAACTGTGAGATGAAAATGTGGATGGTATCTGGGAACAAATGAAAAAAAAAATATTGAAACCCAATGCAAATCTGTATAGTATTGGATGAAGTCTGCAAGGAATTCAGGTCATCTACAGTAGATGCTGAACTTCAGTGTTTTTTCTATTAACTTCATTAGAAGCCAATCTGCGGCTCTGTCCTGGATGCCAGAGGGTCTGAAGTACTCTTGTCTCTGTTAAACATAAATGCCTCAGAGATGCCTGATGGATCATGATCATCATTTGTGATGCTGAAGTCTGCTGTCTCCGATAGAAGGTCCCCATAAATCTAATTCTTTTTAGGTGAAATTTGCAAGTCAGATAGAGGAATGAGGTGGAAAAAGTGTTGCAGGTTTGCCATTTGCTTTTCATCTGTAAGCCAGGTTGGGGGGAAAATGGGAATAGAAGAACTTGTACAAAGATACATGCGGTAGTCGTGCTCTTTTAGAACTGGGATCCTCATCACGAGATAACTTTGTTCTTCATCAACAATTTACTTTTCTCCTTGCTTAGTTCAGGAAATGAATCTCCAAAGTTTTGTTTTGCTTTCTTCCAGAAAACAAACAAATTATTATAATCAATGCAGTAAAATGTTGACATGCAAGTACAAATGAGCAGACTAAACCTGCATCACTGGAACTGGTATACAAGGTGATCCAGCAAGAACTACTGGACTATTTTGTCTGACTAGATATATTCATCTTTATTAAGGCCTAGTCCCTTGCAAAAGAACTTGGCAGTTTCTACTACCAGTAGGATTCAGGCCTGAGACAACTATCATTGACCCAAACAAATGTTAGTTCCACTTTGATGAAAAGCAGGATATGTGTGTGCTGAGTTATGAGATGTACTCTTCCCTCATATCATGGACTAAATATCTGGAAACTCAACATCTTCTTTGGGAGCATAGACAGTCTAGAGAGGACAAGATACCACAGTAGACACCTACAGTGGTTCTTTTACACAGTGCAGCTGTTCCAACACCTACACTGAATTTGAGGAAAGGGGAGCTCAGTACGTCTGCTGATGACTGGCCCATAATATATGTGGCATCTCCCATACTCACTGTAACCAAATAGGATGAATGTCTGCAAATGCGTATAAACAGTTAGTTTTACTTCAGTGGATCCTAGGATGGAGGGCTGGACTACATATAACTGTATATGTAGTTCAGGCCTGCTTTTCCAGTGATGTTTTGAGGCTCTGCCAGCTCATCCTACTTGAGAAACTGGCCTCCTTGCTTTTATTTTGTATATTACATATATTTGATTGGTAGTTCTCTTGAACTTAATAAGGCACTTAATCTTTGGCATAGATGCATAAGTAGAGATTTCTTCTCAAAGAAAAAAAGTTTTGAGAATAGCCTGGCAGTGCAATATTCTATATGATCAGAGGTCTTTATGCAAACACAGAGAGGAGTGGAGAGTTCATGGCAGGCAGCATTTGCAACTTGTGCATCAGCTTGATGCACCTCCAGGTCTATACATACATGTGTATTTCTCCCTTTTTTTCCCATGCCACATCTGTCTCTGAGCGATCCGAAATGAATGTACATAGGTGTAAGCTATAAGGAAAGGTTGGAAATTCAGAAATAAATCCCTTCCTTGAACTGGCGTCCTGGTGTAGGCTGCATATGCATATGTATTTTGAGACAGACTTGGATTCCTTCAAGCTTGGCAGATTCTGGCTAAGATGAACTTAGCATCCAAATGTTGACACAAAAGTTGACTACACCATATATCATGGCCCCATGCCACCTCCAGCTGGCCCTGGGTTGTGCTGGCATTGACTTTGGTTGCTTGATTTAATGCATGGCTATGGAAGAAGGAAGGGAAGAACGTGCCTGAGGCTGGTTTACCTGGCATCCCAGCTGGAGGAAATGGCCTGCGTTCTTCTGCAGAATGAGGAGAGAGGGATGAGTAGAGGGAAATAAAATAAATATAGCCAGCCAATGGTGTCATTAAAAAGAGGATGTATCATGTTTACTGTGAGAGCATAGGACTCAGGCATCCAGACACGAACATTCCTGCAAAGCCCCAAATACACACATTGAACCGAATTTTTTTGGCTTCCCAGAATGGCTTAATTTTATGATCCTGTGAGTCATTAGAGAAAAACGAAGTCCTTAGACGCGACACACAAGACCAGTAAACACCAGTTACTGGTGTGGACTCACAGGGACAGAGGATCAGGTGAGAGAATGGATGGGAAAAACGGATGGGGGAGAGCAAAGGAAAAGGACTCTTGGCCTCCCCCTTTCCCCTTCCAGTGGGTTTGTAAACATGTTTCTCTCTTCATCCTTCTTCCTTTTTTTACAAAGAAAAAAAAATGGAGTGGAGGGGTTAACAGAGGTCATGTTAGTTTAAAAAATTATGGTTAACCTTACAAGCTGGGTTGCCTTAGGTCATGGCGATACAACTCCCCTCCCTTCTCCTGTGCGGCGGTGGTTCACAGAAATTCCTCCTGAGCGAGGGAGGATGGCCCTGCCAAGGCTATGAGCAAAGCAGAACAGACTTACCTGTTTTTATGCACTGCTTAACTAATTATTTTCAAAAGAAATAGCCAAGTTGGAACAACAACCTTTTTCTTCCAGAAGGAATGTTTTCCCCTTTTCCTTTTTTTAATTCCTTTTTTTTCCCCACATCTCTCTTCTCCCCTCCTCCCCCCCGATATTTTTTTCCTTTTCCCCTTCTTTTGCTTGGCTTGGCATTGGAAACAAGTTCTCGATATCTGACACCTCTTGAAAGTGTAGCTTGGCAAACAGGAATTGAGCTCAGCTCCAAGAAGGGCCCTGCATGGGGCTCGCTGTGAAAACACCTGGGCGCCTGCGAAAACCAGCCTGGCTCCGGCAGAAATAACAGCTGCCTTCTCCCTTCCCCCAGCTGTGCCTTCGAGAAATTGAATAAAAAATAAAATAAAATAAAATGCTGGCCCTATTTTTTTGAGAAAAGCAGGTGGCTCCAGGGCACAGTGAATGGGGATGATGAAGGACATCTCAACATCAGAAATCCTGCTTCGAGCGGGTTTTCATTGCAGCACATACATCCACGATTCATTTTTTTCCTCAAGCTCCGGACAAATTAAGAATCTACCAGCAATTGTGGAGGGAAAAATGTCGAGGCACAATCAGCTGTTCTCAATAGGGTTTGAGCTGGGCTCAGAGGGAAGCGAATCCCACTGCCTGCTCTGGGCTTCTTGCTGCCATCCGCATTTTCCAAGGCCAACGTTTTGGCCTGCTTTTCAGTCACACCATATAAAATAACAAACACGCAGTCTAAGGAAAACAATTTTTAAGACACAGTGGAACCCACTTTAATGAAGAAAACTGTTAAATGCATAAAACCCCCATGTGCCAATGGATAAATGTGCTGGAAGTGTGAACTGTTAAACCAACAAAATTGTTAACACATCATACTGCTGGGCAAAAAAATAAAATAAAAAAAAATATAAAGAGGGAGGGAAACGATTTTCTAACATGCAACCCACTTTGCTTTTATTGTTCACATTCCTGCTGACATAAAGTTTCCTGATTTCTCCCCTGGGTCCGGAAATATGGCAAAAGCGGGAACATTAATTGTATTTGCCCCCTTTAAACTGCCCTCCCTGCTTTTTAGCTAGTAGTGGCCAAGAATAGCTTCATGGAATGGGGAGAGTTTGCCCTTTTTTATTCAGGGTGATGAGTGAACAAGTTCATGTGGATTTTCGTTTCTTTCTCTTTTCTTTTTTTTTTTTAAATTGTATAAAATTTTAAACTATGCCAAGTATTTTTTTTTTCCTAAGCTATACGTGCGGGGAAAACTGGGACTGGTTTCTTGGTTGTTGGTTAAAATTCTTAAGTCCCTCCGTATTCCTGGTTTTCCTCTGGGGCTGATGCTGAAACGAAGCTGTTCCTGTGGTGTTTCTGCTCCCTCCAAAGACCTGGAACTCTCACTGAGAAAAGCCCAATCTTGTGAGATCCCTAAAGGCAACAGCTTTGATAAGCAGCCAAACCTGTGGCCGTGCTGGCATTGTGGAATCTGGATCCCTGCCTCCCTCTGAAATATGAGAAACTAAAAATCAGTCTATTGAATTTATCTTCATCCTGCTCCTAAATTACATGCTGTTCGCAGTTGGGATTTCTGCAGGTGGTCAAAATTTTTTCCACCAAAATAGGATTTGCACAAAAGGTGGCCCTTTGTCACCAATGAAAAGTTCCCTCTGGGAGAGGAGAAAATAAAGAATGCCAAGCTAAATATTTACTAATTACTGAGTATTTTTATCAAAAATGCTCCCCAAACTAGAAAAAGAGTCTGGGGCAGGGTTGAGTAGGTTCAGATTGCAAGTTCTGATATTTTTTGATTACAAAACAAAAAAGTGCACAGCAATTTTTTATGAAAATTATGCAGTTAATACAAATATTCATGAGAAAATATCGTTTTAAGTATTCATATTTGTTCCACTGAAGGATTCTTAAAATAGTTGGATTTGCATAGGGCAGCTATTCAGCTATGGTGAACATGTCTGGCCAGTGGTCTTTGGGGTGCTGCAGCATGAATACGGGTATGAAACTGCACTAATAATGACTAAATTCTAAGTGTGAATAGTGACAGTGGGTAGTTGATTCCTGCAGATCATGATGTTCTCAGTTTTCTTCATTCATCTGACTCATCAGTGTCCCTTACAAAATAACACAAGGTCACAGCTTGTTAAAAATGTCTCCTCTTTTTCTTGGCACTTGAGACCACTAAATGTGTATTACATTGCAGACTCTCCACAGGGAGGGTTTGCATCTCCAAATTTCTTCGATCTCTTGCTTCTGAGGAGGCTCAATGTCTGCAAGATTCACTTGGGTCCACTTTAGATGCCAGAAAGACTTAAAACGGAGTCAAGTTGTGTTGTAGTAAGCAAAATAGTTAAGTTCTTGGTTACCAAAATGGAAGCAAAGTTGCAACAAAATACTGTAAGCCTTAAAATCTGACATTTTCTTTTATATTGTCATGCTGTCAGGGAATACCCGAGGCAATTCCTCAGCATCTAGATGTTGACCCAAACATATCTCATCTCAAAGATGTATTTTTTTAGGGTGGACTAAAAATCTGATTCTCTTGTTCCAGTTGAAGCTGATTACCATAAGTATGTCACAGGGCATGGGCTGCTTTCACCTTCTCTGTCTCATCATATATCTTGGCATTTTAATTAATTTGTACTGACAATTAATTTCTAGGACAGCAGTTTTGGTCCAGCTATGAAGGTGCAAATGAAGTGTTGGTTGAAATTCACTTAAACCCGACTTTGAAACAAATTTCTAGAGATGAGTCAGATGTTGAGTCTAGTTATGTACTCCAATTCCTTTTTATCAGTGAAAGCTGATGGAGGTTTGCTCATCCCCTTCTTTAAGAATGAATCCTGCATTTGGATTTATTTCTGGCCTTCTGCAAGGCCATAAGTGCAATTTATAGTTTCCTAATACAGGAAGTATTACCTAGGC
>JAVCKT010004388.1:0-24392 GCA_032273925.1 Rhynchotus rufescens
GTGAGGGTGACCGAGTCCTGGAACAGGCTACCCAGGGAGGTTGTGGAGTCTCCTTCTCTGGAGGTCTTCCAAACCTGCCTGGATGCCACCCTGTGCCACGTGCTCCAGGTGACCCTGCTGGAGCAGGGGGTTGGACTAGATGAGCTGTAGAGGTCCCTTCCAATCTCAACCATCCTGTGATTCTGTGACATTCCCAAAAGTGTTTTTTTTGTTTGTTTTGTTTTTCCAGGCAGGCCTTGATTATGCCACTTTCTGGTTTTATATTTCACTGAGATGGAATGACTTGTGGGTGATATTTTCAGGTTGTTCAGCACTATAATTAAATTCAAAATTTCCTTCTGTATTCTCCAGCTAAAGCAGTCTCTGCTTTGAACTGGAATTTCAGACCTCAGCTTCATTGGTAGAATGGTTGTCATTAAAAGCTCTCAGATATAGATGTCTACAGAGGGTGACATAAGACTACATCTTTTCCAATTTAAGCACCATGTGCCACAAATATCATCAAGTGTTACGGGAAATTAGGTAGACAGGAAGGTAGCAGGAGGCTGCAACTTCCTCATTATATGCAAAGTTAGTTTAAATGTCTAGTTTTCAACACATTATAAAAAAAGCAAGTCTGTGAAGATTTATAATTGAGAAAAAATTTGCTTGGGTCTCTCTACTCTGAGAAATGAATTCAGAAATATAATCCAGAATGTGTACAGGAATTAAATTCCATAGATAAAAGGATTTCCCAGTTATGCTCCTGACTTGTAAATTTTAGGAGCCAGTTTTATGACTAATGTATCGCCAGTGATTTATTTTAGTAAATTTTAGGAGTCAGTCCAGGAAAATACTTAGGCACTGAATGCAACTTCAAGTGCTACTAAAAACAATCATTTCAATAGCAACCCTTAAGTATTTGAAGCTACATTCACAATAAAATGCTTTCATGGATGATGATATTATGTGACCATTTCTGAAGGAACAGATTAGATTTATAAATACATAATCTACTGCTGTTTTGTTTTCCTACCTTTCTGTGTGTATTATTTTCATCTCAGGTTTTCACCCCTTTCTCTTTGTGCCCACTCCTCCATCCTTCTTTTTCATTTGTAACATGCACATTCTTTTAGTGGACACATAAATAAATGGTCATTTTGATGGCAGCTGCCTTTTAACAAATACATGTAACAGCAGTAATTAAGTTATGATGGCATGGGATAGGGTGGGTGACAGAAATACAAGAACTCTAGGTATCTGGTATGCATTTATGAATATTTTTGAAGATATGCTTTTAAAAAGGTTAAATGCTTTTAACATTATTAGTAGCTTTTGACTATCTATTTACTATACTGATTGCAAATTCCTCTTCTCATCCAAAGCATCTCAATGTATATAGAAACGGTAGTAGTAATTGGTAAATAGTTTTCCTCTGTTTAAAACTTCATGTGTTCTGGCTTACTGACTTTTAGATTAGTGCAGGACTGGAGAGCAAGTGGAAAATCTGTTATCTAAATGAAGTATAATCACTCAGTGAGCCGATGAAATTGGAATCTTTATCTTTGACATTTCTAAATGCAACAACTGCATATTCCTTGAAATTTGTCATTCCAGTGCTATATTCTTTTCATTGTATCTAGAGAATAGTATCAGAAGAGAAAAACAGCTTCTTGTGTCACCTTTTCCTGAGGAGCTCATTCAAGACTGGAATATAATATCAGAGCTAGTGAGAAAACCTGAAATCACTATGGGATAGAAAGTTAGCTAAATATAGAAAGCTTTCATCAAATTGTGACCAGTAAAAATTGAATAAAAGCTGTTTAAACAGGTGCTCCATGGAGCGGTCTATTGCCCTACTTCAACACTTTCTGCTACCAGAAACATGGATACGCACAATTATAAAAGCTTCAACACTGCCCTACCTAGCAACAATGAAGATTTTCTTTTCTTTAACTTTTCGTTTGGCAGCTCTTTCAAGAATTACATATATTAGGTTATAATTAAGCACCTCTTGGCACTAGCTCAGTCGTTTCTCAGTAAGTGGCATTTATGTTAATGCTATCCTTACTACGCAGATGTCTCTGTCATTCACTCTCATTAGGCTATCTGCAGAGATATCCCAATAAAAGAGTATGCAAATTACATGTATCCCAATTAAAAAGAGTTCATGGTAAATGTAATGTTTCAATAACTTTTTTATAGGAGGAAATACCATTTTCTGAGAATAACTCTGGCCTCGAGCACATGAGTACAGCCACAGTGCTACGAAGTCCTTGAGAAGCCTTTGGGAGAAGGGCTGCTGTTTGGAGCAGGGGGCTGCGGCAGCCTGGAGATGGCCACGCGCAGGCCCACCCCAGCCTCACTGTGCACTAGAAAGCAGCAGCCTCACGCAGCTGCTCATCACCCATGGGGATTTAAGGACTCTGAGTAGCTGTGAAAGACTGTGACAAAATATAAAAGTAGCTATGAACTAGCTGTGAACACAACTTAATTAGAGCATCTGAAAAGAGAGTATATATAAAATGATTCACTGCAGTGTAATTATATTTTGTGGACAAATATATCAGCAATTCTCAAAAATGTCTGTGCCATTATAGAAGGAAATATATTTATTTTTCTCGGGTATATTATTGCAGGCCAGAATACAAGGAAAACAAAGGACAAATTAATAAAGCAGTTTGGGATAATAAAGACCAATCTCAAACCACCTAATATGAAGCTATATTGTATTCAGCCCTCTACTACAAAATGCTTCACTGAAATAGGTTGACAAATTAATACCATAGCATAAAACTACAAAGAATAAGTCTAGAATTGGTACTGGACACTGTTTACTAAAATCTCCCAATTACCGGAACACTGTAAAAGAGACCACTGAAGTCTTAAAAACTGGGAATGCTGCTCAGTACAAAGTGAACTCTAAGATTTAGGCAAGTTTGCAGATGGAAAAATTGAACACTAAAAAAAGCAGTAAAATTTTATGTTTAAATAAATAACCTGGAAGAAAACAGTATCCGCAGTTTTTCAGGTTAATTTAACACAGCTGCTTTTCTCAACTCAAATGCACAGGAAAGTAAAATTGAATGAAAATATTTAATGGTATGGTAGCCACCATCTCAGTTCACAGGAGAACTCAGGGGAAGATTTCTCAGCTAGGACCAATATTTCTCTGCCTGGGATTAAAAATAGCCCAAAAAAATCTATATTAAAAAAATGCAGGAAATGTATAAAAATAGTAATTTTAGGTACAGAAGTTGCTATCATAGAACTGATTTTAAGGTATAAAAGTATGATACAAGTTAATAAAATCAACCGCTAAGAGAAATGCAAGTCAAGTTTATATTGGTTTTCAGCTGGCAAGAATAAGAAACAGTAACTTCTGTAATTTTTTTAGCTGTTATTGGTAACTACCAGCAAATCTACTGGGAATACAAAAGAGTGAGATCATCTTATTCTCATAATTGCCAGCATTGGTTGAAAACACAGCATGTTTTAAACTCTGTTTGTATTTCACTCTAATACTGTAGAAGTCAGAGCACAATTAAACTGGTTCTCTGCTGTCCTAATGACTGCTGAAAGCACAGGCAGTGCTGAGGCAATCTGATCCTGAGGCTGCTGCTCTCATTTATGCAAGGCCCTGGCTTGGCTGTAGAACTGGAGAAGAGTGAAGACAGCCATTTAACTGCTCAGCCTGATCTGGCAACATGCACAGCTGCATTTTTTTTTTATTTCTCCTCTCTCTCTTCAATACATCATTTTTTCTGCCCTTCATAGCTATTTCTGCATCACAGATTATCAGTACCAGATTTCAGATGTAAGGCTTTGATCTCAGCTGTTTTAAACCAAAATATTGTAATTACTACTGGGTTGCAATTGCAACTGATAACTGACTATGAAAAAGGGTACAAAATAATTAGCAGTTTCAAGTTGTAGCCCTTCTCACATAAAACATCCTATTCATTTCAGCCACCTGCTGTGGCTCGTAAGTATCTCATTCCTCTCACCATATCTCCATTCCAGCCAGTCTATCCTACCTGGGCTCCAAGTGGCCACTTGTACTACGAGGGTGCTGTGAAACCCAAGCTGGTGCTAGAGCTTTTCCTCATGGCGCTGCGCCCCATCGTGCTTCCCAGTGAGACACCCAGCCTGAAAGCATCCAGCACACTGGTGGCAAGGGTGCAAGGCAGGGTCCTGGAATAGTTATACAGTTTCTTCACTCCAGATTTTTTTTTTTTCACTGTTTTTCCCTCCTCAAATACTTTCCATTACAGCCAAGGGACACATGCTTCTAAACATGAAAGGAACAGGAGAAGATTTTTGTTAGCTTTAAACAAAGTATCTCCTGTAAACGGCTAAATAACCCCCTCGTATATACACGTGTGTACACACACATACACACACAATTACTTAATATATTCTCTGTAAGCATAAAATCTTGTCACATTTACATTTTCCTGTGTGATTATATTTCCTGGCCTATCTATTAAAATTACCATGCACTGTATTCAAGATTCCCTTTCATTCCCTTCCATATAGGCCTAACAGCATTGCTCTTAGGGGGAACTGGCGCACTAATGTGACTAGATATCTCATGATTGGTGATGTTGTAGGTATTTTTTCCACAGGAGGATTTTATGATACTGACGTAATAACCCATCCTTAGCCTCTACAGTCTAACCAGTCATTTGCTTGTCCGCTGACACATCACACAATCTTTCAGCTCCTCTCAAGCAAAAGCTACCATAACTCACAGAGGTAGACAGACTATTACAAAATCATATGTTTCTACAAGACATTACCCATTGTACATATAGTGGAATGAACAGTCTTGCAAAAAAGGAATATAAATCAAGAAATGAAGTACAAGACATATTTAAGATAATTGTTATCGAGGGAATGAGATAAGTGGATATTTATTAAAGATGAGTAAACCACAATTATTCTTGATTGCAAACGAGGCGTAAGTTTAACAATATAATACTCGGTCAATACTAGTTTCTCAAAATTCAAGGTGAATGTATGAATTGATTATATGTTACTGTGAAATGACTTTTCCGATTTATTTTACATTATTTTCTCTGTAAGGGTTCTATTTGGGGATTAAGTGGCACTGCACTATAAAATGTGTTCATTTTTTTCATTTTCTCTTAATACTGTCAGACCATGGGTCCATGGGTCAAAACTTTCTTCTAATTATGGATAGCAACCTGAAGAGTTGCTTTAATGAGATCAAATACATAGCTGATACTATATTAATGTACAAAAATAAAGACATTCGCAAATAAGAGAATAGTAAATAGCCTAATGTACTACATTCCAAAAGCATGTGTCATTTTTCCATACTTTACAGTTAATTGCTTTGGAATTGTTTCTTAAGTATTGCAGCTAGTTTAGCTAGATTACAACATCTGGCTGAATAAATGTACTTCCAATTCTTTACTGCCATAATCTGACATGTTTTTAATAGGGCAGAGCTGGCAATGGGCAGTTATAGAACCTTTTCCCTTGGGAAATCTCCTTGAGATTTTTTTTTTTTTAATAATCATTCCAATTCAGAGTGGACTCCTCTAAAAAAAAGAGGAGCTCTCTCATCTGATGATAAGGCTTTTGTTTGGTCTTCTCAATAGCTTAATAAGCCTTTTGTATTTTCACAGAATCTCGGCCTTAATTCAGAAATATCTTTGCTTTAATCCACAAGAGAGGGCCTGAGGGTGCAGTATTATCGGACAGCTTGACTAATAAATAGTCTATTTTACACTCTTGCTCCACTCACCTTTAATTTGAATGAATGAAATGGAAGTTATCTCTGGTTAAAAACGATGAGATACTTGCTTTCTTTGGCCTTTATCAGAGGAAGAAACAGACTAACATGTTCTCCTTTTAATTCTGACAATAATTTTTGTTTCTGTGTCTTTCCAGGACAATAAGCTCCTCAGGGATCCTTCTTTTATCTTTAGATTTTACAGGAATATCAATTGCTAGCTAATAACCATATCCCTTCTTAAAAGAAACATTGCATCATGAGAAGCTTGGAAAGGTTCTTATGCCAGGGAAGGATCACTGTGTACATGTCTGATTATTTCTTTTCTCTCCATGATAATCCATTACCTTGCTGTTTCTGGAGAAGAAATGCTGGACTAAGCAGACTTCTTGCCTTAGTCTGAATAGAAATTCTTGTGCTAGTTCCTAGTCTTAATTATTACTGGAAACAAATGAACCTGATATGCTTCTGCAAAGTATTTGCACATTTTTTTTCTTATCATCTGAATTTGATTGAGTGGAATACAGCTGGTTGTACTGTGAACTCATTTTCTACAGTGATTTCAGGTGGGAACATGAAGTAGATTTTGAACATGAGAGGGGCTGGGACTGCTCTGTGCAGAATTCTTTAGAGCTCTCTTTATCCTTTTCTTATACTAAAAGACTGGGGTGGGGGAAATGGAAATGAAAAATACAGCAGATTTAATGTTGATAAAATGAAGTAATACAGAGATATAATTTTAAAGAGGAGAGTGATAGAATGCAATAAAATATTTGATGAATTTATATATAATAGAATCAGTCAGACTTAAGCCTGGATAAAAACACTGAAATAGTTATGGTTGCTACTAAATCAGCAAGGGCTTTCTGAGGTTATGAAGAAACTATCCCAACAGATAACTTATTTCCTAATTTTCCACTTTTCTCTGCTCTATGTCGCTCATCTACAAGACCAGATAAAGCAAAGTGCTCAAGTAATTTAGCAATTTATAAAAATCAACTGTTTATAAAAAGGCAGCTGTTGATTCTCTTCTTTCTCAGTATTTTTCAGTTACCTGACTGCCTGTTATTTAGAGAAGCAAAAGAAGAAAGTCTTGCTTATTTTTTTCTACTAAATTATAATTTAATATCTTTTCTTTGAAAAACAGACATATATATCTTCAGTATATAAATGTATGCACTAAAATTTTAACAGGCAACTGTAATATAATTTGGTAATATTATTTACTAAATTTATTATTTTTTTTACTAATTACTAATAATCCAATTATTTACTAATAATGGAAATCCCAAAATTAACCTCATATATAAATTTTACTTAGTTATTTCAGCAGACTACTTTTACAAAATTATTCAGCAATGTACAAATGATTATATATTTGTGCTACTTTAATAAACACTATTCCCAGACTAGATTGAAACTAAACTCAATATGGTATAAAATAGGATGCATTATAATGAAGCTGCTACTTAAAAATGGTATCCAAATAAATATAAATTATTAAAAATGGTATCCAAATAAATATAAATTATTTCTTTCTTAATGTGTTTTATTTTATTGAATCTCCCCCTCCCAGATTCATTCACTGCTTTAATTTTCTAACTTCCCAATAGCAACTCACTACCAGACTTCTGAACAGGTTTTAGTTAACAAGAATGAACTTTAAAGTCTTGGAACACTGATGATCATCAAGATTTGATACAGAGATAGTGAAGGCCACATCTACCTCATCTTCTTTTAGTACTCCTCAGGACTTGCTGATATCTAATTAACTAGGAGAAAAAAAAAGTTCAGAGGAACTTGCATGTGTACTCAGAGACATCTGCTCACCACAGACATGAAACCGCATCATTCTTCTAATGTGGCTTTAGAAGCCACAGTTTATACTTAGTATTATACTGAGCTCATACTTAATATACTAAGTCTTGAAGAAGTACTTTTGGCAGAAGATGGATCCTTTTTAATATATTAAAAAGTGCAAGTTTGTACTTCGCCAAGAAAGCATATTTTAAAATCTCACTAATCTTTCTCAAAGTCTTGCGTAGCCCTAAGTGTGGCTGTGGAAGAAAATGCAATGTATGCAGGTGCTTTACATTTCTGGAATAACATCCCATTTTGCTAAAGTAACTAAGTCAGGGCAGTTCTACCATTGAGCTCTACCAGCAGATCAAATCTGTCTGGACAAGGCCACAAAAGCAATTCTGGAGATATAGCTAGAGTTTTTTAGGGCCCCAGAGCCTATGAGTGAAACCAGTACTTTTAAGGTTTTGATTTCTGCTCAGAATAAAAGCATAGTGGAGGCTACATTTTTTGTCTTAACATTTTCTCCTTCATTGCTATTTATATGTTTATGAGAATAGTTTAGTTGTAGTTGTAAAAGTACAATTGATTGTAATTGCAAATGATTACAACTCAAGAATAGAAAAATTCATATGATGAATTACCTTTTTTAAAAAATAAGAAAAGGTTTTTCATATGTTTTAAGTTTTTATACACAAAACATTCAACTACTGATGTGTCACTGTGCACCTCACTGCCATTTTGGGAATTAAGGCTTTAGAATTCTTTAAGACAACAGATTTACTGTAAAGTAGAAGGTAACAAAGCTTTTAGATTATTACTCAGATTAGGTAATTTTTAATTGTACTACAAGTTTCAAAATCAAAAATATGAAAATCTATTAAAAAAATTACACACTTCAAGTACATTTGAAAAGCAACTATCTGGTAGATTCCATTTTTACACAACCCTACTCACAGCACACTTAAAATGATGTAAATTTAAGTGACTTATTGGTTGCCTCTCTACTTACAGCAGCACAGGAAAAGTAATGCCTTTATATGTTGGCTAGCAAAATGCTCCCAGAACAGAGGGAACCTTTCTTCTTATTCCTTCACAATATAATGCTCATATTTACCGTCACAGCAGGTTCAGTTTTGCTTATTTAATACAAGAGCTTCAGGATTTTACAGCCTTTGTGGCCAATGCATTGTGCTGTTCCATGCTCCCTGGTGTATCCCATAGATAGAAGAAAAGCACCCTGAATACCAGCTTAGACATGGTGAAGTTTTGCTGGGAAAACAATTTACTTGCGGCTGAGGCAGTACAAATGATATCATGTAAACTATCTGTATGGAACACCGATTCTCTACTGTGATAAATGCAATTCAGTTGATGCATCGCAGAGTTGAAAAACAAATTTCTGAATCACAAATGCCCATGTACATCTGGTTTCAAACCCATCATTTAATGTTTCCACCTGTTTTTATACGCTAACTCTTGAAATTAATGTAATTCCTCTGTCAACCTTTCTATGTACAAATAGTGTTTAAATGAACAGCTGGTGTCTTTTTATTGAGATTCTTATCATCACCACTTTCCTCTTGTGGCAAAAAAGAACATGAAAGAAATGACAAATGAAAACCGTGAGGTTTCATTTTGCCAAGCATCACTGTCTGCTGTTAAAGAAATTTATTCTATAGCATGCTGAAGAATATCACTTCTATATAAGCAATTCCCTTCAACCCCATGCCTCTTTACAACCCCTCCTCCCCCAGAAACCACATGTGCTTCCTACCGACAACTTTTAACACACACGCCCTCCATGTCTTCTCATAGGAAGTGGAAGCTGAGAGAAGTTCACATTCGCCAACGTTTAGGAATCAGCCTCGGAGCAAGGCCAGCATTTCCCTGAGTGAGTCGCGTGTGAAAACTGGGAAAAGAGTCTTTGGCAAGATGTCATCAGCAAACAGCCAGAACAACAACGCTGAAGGTTAGCACTGAAATTTGATCCGATTTCTCATTTTCATAGTCTAAGATATCAAATAGTATATGCACATATATTTGTTTTAACAGAGAAACAGCACTGAAGATACAGTATCTGTGGGGTTTTTTTTATATATATAACTATATGACACCAAAATGTGAACGCATATGAAATCTCTAATTATATTAATATAAAGTGTGCAAGGGAAGATCTCTGGCATTACTGCAAAACCAGCTCACTGCATGACTTTTCCTCTGTTATCCCCTCACATCAATGCTGGGAATGTCAGGTGACATTACGTGATAAACTGTGAATTAATTTCTCCACACACCAACTGAACAATGTGTTTGAACATCAAAGCGGTGGGGGGGAATCATGGTTACGTAGGCTGGGCTACCCTCAGTAAAAGTACTTGGCACACTCACTCTGGCAAGAGAAGCCTTCATTGTTTTCTTTTTTTGGACTATTGTCTTAAGCCTGTACAGCACTTTTTGATAAAATATGACATAATGGTATCCTATGTTTTGAGGATATGTTTTATATAATTTCTTAGTGTTGTAGATCTTAAATACTCCTGTTGTAAATACACACATAAAAATAAATATAATAAATATAAAAATACATACATCATTCTTCATTCATGAAAAGGCAAAAATACGATTTTCTATTTTGTTGTAAATAGCTTGGATTTTACAATGTTCTTTTAAAATAATAATTAAAGTCTAGTTTGGCTTTCTATGCAAAAATCTCACACATTTACAGTAAAGATCACGAGTCATCTCTAATCAAAACTTAAGAAGAGAAATATTCAGTTGTGAAGGCATCAGTTGTCAGACACTAAGTGAGGAAATACCTATTTCAGTTACAACCATGCAGTGTTAGCTTAACAACAGGAAAAGAATAAGGGCAGATGATAAAATAGGTCAGCTTGCAAATCTTAAAAGCCTTATATTCATAAACATCAAGGAGCTCAGGCCAAATCTTGATTTAGATTTCTATGGTCCCCATCTCATTTTCCAAATGCATGCAAGATCATGATAGTTTTATATGACTTAGCCCAATACCTCTATCTCATTTCTTGTAGAACAGCAGCATTCTTTTAACTTGTAGATAGAAAATACCGTGTTGATTGCTAGAAAACTTTAGCATTCCTGTTAGTTCTTTTACTGACATAAGCATAACATTTATACAACACAATGATTTTCTAGCCTGAGGTGGTACTTTTGACTTGAGATTTAGATTTTCATCATTTTTTTTCCCTAGCTTCTGTTCCAAGTTTACTATAGATAAGTCAGAGGTTTTTGATCCTAGACCATTAAAAACATCTTGGCCAGAGTCATATGTGGCAGTCTTTCTAAAAGAGTGAATGTTTCCTTTAGCAGCACAGAGTTCTTGTTCTACACAAGGCATTTAGAAGGCAAGTTGATCTATCTGCTGAACATTACATTTATTACATGTCCTTGTCAATTTCATAATTTATTCTGTAATTTGATCCTAGTCCTGATCTGATTATCTGTAAACTTAATGCGATTTCATCACCATGGGAAATCAGAACCAGAGTGAAATAAGTGTAATTTTATTGTTTAAAAACTGATTGATAGTAGAATCCACTCTGCTTTCTTCAAAATTTTGTAATTCAGATGCAAGCATGTCCTTTGAGTCTTGAAACAGGCTGCCCAGAGAGGTTGTGGAGTCTCCTCCTCTGGAGGTCTTCCAAACCCGCCTGGGTGCCACCCTGTGCCACATGCTGTAGGTGTGCGTGCTTGAGCGGGAAGGTTGGACTAGATGATCTCTAGAGGTCCCTTCCAACCTTAAAGATTCTGTGATTCTGTGATAACTGTTCATTTCAAAGCTTATTAAACCACCATTGTTTAAGTGTTATACTGTAGATTCTTTTAAAAATACCATTTTTCCCCTTCAAGAAATAATAAAAGACTAATGCCAGTGTTTTTGATATACAAAGCACACTTGTGTTTTTCTTCCATTTGCTGACACAGCCCATTCAGTATCACTTTGTAAAATTCATTTCGGTAGTCATTTCCTTTATTGCTACAGACAAACAAGAAGTTTGGACTTTTTTCTAACACACAGTTTAGTATGTGGTAGAAATTAAAACAAATTAAAACATATGAAATGCAAGTTCCTGTAGACTGATATCTTTCTAGAAAGGAATACACTTAGTATACAAAAAGGATGGTATATCTCTTCTCCCTCTGTTCTCTGGAAAAGTATGAGATGTTATGATGTAGTGTCAGCCTGGAACACAATAGGCCCAGGGAAGATGAATCTCTTATGAAGATGAGACTGAGGGAGACCTGACATGCCTTAATTATGCATTATATTTGTGCTGCATGAACTATGCGTATGGGGATTAATGAGACCTGATACTTGAAAGTATCAGCACTTCTGGTTTTGTTGTTTCAGGTTTAGAATTAATGATGTTACATAACCTCTGGGAAAAGAAATATAAATAAAACCCCAGTGATATAAATCAAACTGACAATCGTTCATCAAATTCTTTGAATAAATACACCACCAAGTGGAGCTGCTGTATCCTAAACTGGCCCACTTATATGCTTAGGACTGTATTGATTTGCTACAGAAGTCTTTAGAAACCTGCATCAACATAAATGATCTGTTTTTGCAGATTTGCTTTTAGACTACAGTCCAAAAGACTTATCTACCAGCAAATATAGGAGTTCCTTTGAACTTAAGATCCATATAACTGAATTATTTAAAAAAAAAAGAAAAAAAAAAGCAAGAACAAAAATCACAACTCCTCTCTGCTCTTTGGTGCTGCTTTTCTATATGACCACTGTATGTAAAAGGGACATGCACTTGCTATGATAATGGAAATTAAAAAAGAAAAATTATTCACATAAATATATTACATTTATTTTACACATTATTGTTAAGTGAATTATCTCCTTGCTATACAGTTCAATGAGGTGAGTCAAAAACTTATTGAAAAAAGCCTGTTGTTTTCTTTCAAGTTATATAGAGATGCTATAAGGGAGTGGTATTCACTGCCAAACGTAATGGATTTTAAGGCAATGTATATGTTGAAAGTTTTTTTTTTAATTACATCCCTATGGGATACCATATGATGTTTTAAAATTGGCATCTGTAAAGTAAATATGAAAATATGGAAGTGTCTCAGTGTGCTGCATCTCAGTTACTCAGTTGTTGCTTGACTAGATTTTTTTCTTTTGTAGTGGAGCTTTAAAAAACCCAAAACTTTATAGACAGTATTAGATATTGATATATCATTTTTCAGCTTGAAGACTTAATGTGTTAATTTGGAATGATTTCTGTCATCTCTGCATCTCATGATTAGTCCTTACAAAATCCATTCTCTGTTTTCTTATCAAAAGCCTCTTTGTGCTGGCAACTAAATGGATAGCACATAATAGTGCTATTTAGTCTATTCAAACAATTCAATCTGGAAACAAAGAAGTCTGACTTTAAAGGCAGAAAAATGTGTTTTTTCCTTTCTTTTTCTCTTTTACAATTCTTTTTTTTTTTTTTGTCTGAGGGACACTGCACTTACCCTTCAAGAGAAACTTGACTACCATTCATACCTCAAAAGACTCTTGAAGATCTAACAAAATAGGTTCATGACACTTCAAATTTCATTACTGTTATATTTGCTTCAATTTAAGTTTAAAATATCTTTTTCAACTGTGTTTTTTCTGTGTATTTCATAATGCCTGTAATCCAAAGAGTAACAGAAGCAAGAGAATGATAGGAAAGGATGGTTAATTAAAGTCAATGTGTACTGAAAGCTCTCTGGAGAATGATGTTTAACTTGGTTGCAATTTTAAGAGTTTCAAAACTTAGTTTTCTAGGTTTATTTCTCACTGGGAAGAGGAAAAAAAAGCTTTGAAACATCTTTGTGCCTAAGTAATTTTCACTGGAGTGTTTTTCTCAAAGCGCTCTCCCACGAAATGCTGAGAGTCCTTACCCCAAGACTTCCTGGGATAACCCACATCTTGAAATTTTTGCCTTGAAACACCAGGCATTTTTCAAATGAGATTTTTTTTTTTTTGTTGAGAGTGCTGTAATGATGGCATGGTCCTGTTAATCTGTTATACTGTAGTGCTGCTATCTGGGTAGAAGCTTTTACCTAGAGGCAAGTCCCTTGTAGCTGCTCATGATTTGGCAGTGCGGAAGCAGCAGCTGTGGTGGTAGGGTAGCCTGTTCCAGTGTCCAGTGTGGCCACCCACTCCTCCAACCTTGAAAGGGGCCTGACTTTTCCTTTCATCCTTGGCATGCAGCTAGTTTTCAGGAGCAAGGGTATAAATTGCACCTTACTACTTCCCTCCTATTTAAAGTTCTTTCCTTGAAGGCATGGATAGTCTTCTCCAGGGTCTGAACTGTGCCAAGTGTGTGTTGACTTCTCTTTGTTTGTGTATGTAAGTTTAGCATTTGAATGGTTTCCTGTTCAGTTGATAGCTGTTGACCTGCTTGCAAAAGCTTCTCTGTGAACCTGGTCATCTATAATGAGAGGCTCTCCAGCTTGTTTCTGCATCATGCTGCTTCATAAAGTGCTTGCTGCTGCAGAAGGCTATAGCAAGCACGGTTGGTCTGGAAGAAAACATAAAAGCATCATGAATAGAAAGTACAGCAAGAGGAAAATTTGGTCCTGAGATAGGACCTTCTCATAGGGAAGCTATTCAAGGTAAAAATGCAGATTAGGACTGTAAGTTTAAAACTTAGAAACTTTCTAAGGAAACTTGCCCTGGTATTGCTCAGTTAGTGAAGAGAATGCACAAAGTGAGCTTATACAAGGTGTAAACATTCCCCAAAAAGAAGTTCAATAATGTTTCTTAAATGTGAGATTTTCAGAATTAAGGATTTGGTGGTCACTTGTGGTGTAAAACAACAAGCATTTAACACTCTGATGACTGATAGGCCCCGGGAGTCTGCTGGCAAAGTGAAAGAGCTAATAAAATCATATGGCTTTCATGTGGATTCTAGTTCCATATGCTACGTCATCTCTTATCCCTCACGAGTTTTGCGTTCTTTTTGCCAATTAACTGAGACCAAACAGTGTATACTTTCCACCCATCCCTTCTCTACGATGCACATGGACTTTGTGGGATAGGGTGGACCAGAAATGCTTCCAAAATGTTAGTCAGATTGTTTTACATTATAAAGAGGAGTCTATAGGTGTTATTTAAATTTGTTTTCTTCTACCAATCACTTTGACTTTCCTCACCGTTTTTCCTTTAAGGTGAAGATGTGCTTAAGGAATTATTAGAAAGGCATGATGGAGTTCCCAGTCTCTGTAGTGGAGAATCAGGGATACTATCTCACTGTATGGATGGACCAGGTTCATTTTGTATGATGCTATCTCAAGGAGGGAAGTGGGAGGGACTCAGGCAGTAGCTGCCATGCACAGGTAGCTTATGTGTATGTGCAGTAGTTGTCCATCTCTTCCTGTTTGCAATATACAGCCATCAGGGCTTCTCCTCGGTGGGAACATTCTCTTGGTAAATATATTCAAATTTTTAGGTATGGGGAAAGCATGTTGTATCTCTGTCTTGATGTCCAATCCCACCCTCCTAGGATCTTCCTCTTTCTGTGAAATTTGGTAGGTGGTCACAGTGCTAGTAACATTCTCTCCTATGGATATACTACTTCTGTGGAGGATATTCTGTATAATAGTGGATACATTACAATTTCTTTCCCATCATTAATACGAGGTGTTTAAGAGCTGCCTGGATGCTATGGGGAGGATCAGGCTATGCATCTGGCCTTCTGCCTGTATGTTTGTGTCAGAATAGCTGTGGGGCAGTGCAGATACCTCCGGTAGACAGGGAGAGATTTTCTGAAGATGAAGGGACAGTCCCTCTTCAAGTGACATTACTTGTGATCAAAGAAGAATATGTCCATCTGCAACCCCGGCAATATTTTTTTGAAACCAAGCTGATTACGTGCAGGCAACCTTTGGTCATGTACTCTTTATCCTCCTTGGAGAGGACCAGTTTCTGTATGGCTTTAATTGGCCCAGTTTCAATGAGTTTGCTTGACAGAATTGGTGCAGCAGAACCATCGGCAGGCAGGCCCCCAAGCCGTCAATTATGATGTGTTTTGGGCAGCCCAGATCTCTTTCCAGGCTCTAATAAAGAAGTATCAAGAGACATTAAATTTTTTCAGGTCCTTTAGGTGTTAATGGCCAGAAGTGTCCCAAGAAAGCTATAAGGTAGCTATGTGGTCAATAACAGCTATTAAATGGCAATTATATTGACTAAGCAAAAACAGTTTACGTAACAGACAGAACTTAACAAATCAAGGAATATCTTTCCACAGCTTTAAAGTATTTTCAAATTGACTTGAGTTTTATTGACTGTGCTATGAGCTCTTAAAAAAAGAAAAAACAGAAGAACCAACTTGTTATAGTTGATATGAGCTGCTTTTGTGGAGAGAAATGATTTCTTAATGATCTATGAGTGTTTTAACATGGTTATAGTCAGTCTTGCACCCAAACCTAAGCAGCTTACTTTATCAAGACAAAGGAATATTTATTTTGCTTTTGATGTTCATTTAGATATGCTTCTGGTAGCTGTAATTGCTGTTGGCTTTTTTAATTATGATTTGATTTTACAAGGTTTTTCATTTGAAATTTAGTTTACTATTTGAATTGTAGTTAAGGTTAAAATAAAAATTTAATTATCTTAAAGGTAATATTAAGTTCAAGAGCTTTTCAGAGTGCATTTTACTTTAAAGCAGCTGATGGAGGTGACTGATTTTGCTGCCAAGCGAGATTTTTTTCTGATAGCAAATGGTTGTCTTTTCTAGTAGGAAATGGTTGTCTTTGTCAAAAACAATTGCTAGAAGTTATCATGAAAATAAAATGCAAAAATAACTGGTAGCAAATTTCTGAATTTTGATTTTCGTTTGGGCTCTCAAGAAGTGAAATGGGTTTTGGTGTTCAAAGACTCCCCCTGTGGGTGCGGAGGGATTTTCCCCTCTCTGTTCAGGGTTTCCTGTGTTCAGTGGAATCTCCAGTGTTTTAATTTGTCTGTGGTCTCTTGTCTTGGGCACCATCCTCACAGCACAGGTTCTCTGGTCTTCGACCATCTTTGTGGCCCTTTACTGGTCTTGCTGCAAAATATGTCCATTTGTACAAGTCCATATGTGGTTCAGTATGTGATTCTGTGTGATTCTGTAATATAGTAGTTCTTAGAAAAAAAAGAATCTAAATTACTTTTTCTATTTTGTAAAAGGTATTTCTGAAGCTACTGCAGGACTCGGAGAAGATGCCCTGTGTTCCACAGACAGCACACCTGAACTGTGCAAATGGTGTTGACTCAGCCTGTAAGTAGAAATAATTACATAGCTTTTAAAAGCAGTCAGATATGTGCATTTCCATCTGTGTGCAAATTTATAAAATAGAAAAAAAGAAAATTCGAGTTATGCTGCTCCCTATAAATCACCTGCCCACAGTAGTGGATGACTCCTGTTCCACCCAGTGGCATGTTAAGTGAGCTTTCCTTAAGATTTATTTATCTTTTCAAATGATCTCGTTCATCCTTTTTCCTTTTCTGCCTAGCATGCTTAGGGGGAGCTCCACGTTAACATTTAGTAAGTCACTTCCCTGGCTACTCTAAGCACTCCTCTTTGGAAGTCACTAATATGATGCTTTACAGCATTCCTTTCCGTTTGATTTATACCTAGACAGTAAAATTCTTGAGTTAGATGTCAAACATTCTGTTCTATGTGTAGTGCTTTTTGTTCTGCTTTTACAGAGCGTTGTATGGCACAGTGAGGTTCTAGTTTGTGAATGAGGTCTTTGTTACCAAAATGGAAATAACAATTTTGAACCGAGCTTTTATTGTTTGTTACGGGAAATTCAATTGAATCTGCCACTAACATGTAATTAGTTCCAAGGAGAATTGTGGCTTCTGTGAGTCCATTTTCACAAAGTGAAAACTCTATTGGATGACATTTTAATACGATCTTTCTGGTGGCCTATTTCAGTCTCCACTGAAGTAATAAAGATTTAAGAATTTAGAGAGCCCTCACCTCAGAAAGCAAATAAAATATCCACTGATATTCACTCTGTGAATGCAGAGAACCAAGGCTTCAATTCAAAATAAATATTTAAGTATCCCTTTATTTTATAACGATCAGATATTTTTTCAAAGCTTGAATGGGATATTTGAACCTGTTTCAGATCAAAGTAGTCTGTCTTCTCCATGTTACATTTTCATTTTAGGAATAAGACTTACAGTTTCTAAAATAATGAGAAAAGAGGGTAGTGTACCTAGTGATTTTATAGCTATTACTATCTGCATTCCAAAGCAAGTATCTGAGTATTTGAGTTGTTACGTTAATAAAGAAGCTAGTAGTAAGAGACTGTCTATTTTGTCGAATCTGATAAATTATAGCAAGAAAACATGATGATAATGCCATTTCTTTAGGGATGAGAGTGATGGAAAATTTTCATTCAGTAGAGATGACTGTCATTCATCATTATGGGCAGTCGCAAAGTGTAGGCATAAGGGATTTGGGAATTGGTCATGAAAGGTATCCATCATTGTCAAAGTTAACCAGAATATTCCATGGTCAATAACCTGACCTGTATAATTTTGTCTTTGAAAGCAGATTCAAAGGCAGTCAAACTTTCCCTTGTCAAAGTAGTTAAATAATTTTTCTTTCAGCCTCTCCGGCTAGAGCAAACAGCTGGGTTATTGGGAAGATCACAGGATGCTGCTATATGGTTTGTAAAAGAATTTGGATTAGAGAGCTGCTTTGACAAAGCGTGGATCTGAGCACAAGCATTGGTTATTCTTTCCTGGAACCAGAGCCCTGAGGCATTTGGTTCTGTGGGGAAACCAGAGTGTGGTTTCTTAGTTTCCAGACCAGAAGTATGCTGCAGCAGTGTTTAGGTTCGCTCTTAAATTAGAGATGATCAAATAATTCTGAGATTACTTTGCATAACCCAGCATAAAACACAACAAGAAGTTGTGTTTACTTCAGAACACTGAAGTTCTGACTTCAGTGAGGTATTGTCATGTTTTACTGAGCTGGTGTCTCCTGCAGGCTTTTGTTCATCATTCTAAATCACCTAAGTACATCTATTTGCAATATTCTCTATTACGTGTAAATGGTAGAGGGAAGTAGCAGTTCATTCATTTCATTATTTTTTTTAACAATTTTAATATTGGTAACTTTATAGGTAAAAACTTGTGTAATTTCTGGCAGTTTTTAGTGTTTTAAGTTTCCTTTGTAGAAAACTTTCTCATATTTTTTGATTTTATACTAAGTAAAAAATTTAATACTCATCTTTACTTTTGATGGGAACAGATAAGTTTGTGTGCAAACTAGGGCATGCAAGTGGTGGTTGTTATTTTATAGAGGCATCTAGTCTGTGCAGAAAAAAAAAAGAGATTAAACAAAGCTGCCAACATCTGACAAAATCACTGGAGCCAAACAGCCTTGAGAAAATGGAGAAGTCAACTCTGTAGAGGGCAATGATAATTACCATAATGTACAGCAGGCAAGATATGCAAAAACAACCAGGAGAGCTGAGAACAAGTCTGAAGGATAAATAGATAACCATGGAAAAATAACAAAACATTTTGAAAATAAGGTAAAAGCAGGTGGTGGACTAGGGAGTGGGTTTATTAGAGCATAAGGGACCAATACTTTGTTTTGAAATGAAATAACAAAATGAAACAGCTTTGTAGAATTCTACATTTTAGAATATTTGGGATATACCAACGTTGGATGTAATGTCTTCTTACAGTAGAGAACAGTTGATGTTGCTATATTGCAAAAAATTTTAGTGAAATTAAGCTAAAATTTAAATAGCTAAAATGACTTTGTGCTGTATAGGATATTACAGCAGTGTGTTTTAAATGTTGTATAGAGCATGAGACTGTGATAATATATTTAAAAAGAAAACTAGTTATTAGTGTATCTGTTATGAATAGTTATAAAAATCCTATGAAAGCATCCTTGTACTTCTTGGTAAGTCAGCAACTATGATATTTGGAGATATATTCTCTTAGAAGCAAGCTGATTCATAGCAGCAATTTTTAAGGTTGCTTAAGCTTTTCTCTGAGGCAGCTGATATTAGCCATTTGGAAGGATATTGGGCAAAACATTACATCGCTCCTATTACGATTTGAAAGAAACACTACATAGTACACATAAAGCACATCAGAAAGCTAATTTAACTAAGAACTTGCTGGCTGACACATTGTAAAAAAGAAGTCTCAGTAGGAAAATATTATGAAAGCAAAGAGTTTTTAGTGAAGTTTCAATGGGTTTGGAACTTTGCCTGATGCTATTAGGTATTTTTATCAGTGTTATTGAAGTAAATATGAACTTGCTCATGAAAAATAACTATGACTACTGCAAGGGATTGGCAAATGGTAATAAATGATAACTCAAAAGAGTCCTAAAGTGTGATTTTGATCACTTGAAAAACTGAATCAAATTTAAATAAAATATGTTTTGATTCAGTCAAATACTAGGCAAATATGCAGAATGGAGAGTGATAGCAGTGACTTTGAAAATTGCCTACTAATCATGGTGCAAAAGAATTTTAAGACAATATGGCTAAGAAGATTAATATGTCACTTTAATGTACAAAAGGACATAGGGAGATCATTTTAGCTCTGTATTGATGAGACTCATGCAAAATACAATGCACAGTTTTTGTTTGAATGTTTCCGACTCTCTCTTTTTTTAAAGGACACTTAAGAATTTGAAAAGCAATGTAAATCATCAATGAACATTGGAGTTGGAGGTGAAGTCCTTAATTGAACACCAATGATATAATGTGATTCATCAAAAAAGATAATTTGAATTTTATTTGATTGAAGAACTTAAGTAGTTTTTGTGCGTAAAGAATACTGGCCTTTAAGGTCTGATTGTAACTATTATAGATGAAAATTTGATAAAGGGATCGAAAGGAAGGATAAGGGGAACAGATGGCCAAAAGATAAAGACAGGCATTTCTAGAGGCTGATTAATAGTTGGAGTTATCCTAGTCAGGGAAGTATGTCCCCTTCCATGGTGGATTTGACACAAGTCCCTTGGCACAAAATACACTACCATCAAAGATGTTGCTGATTTCTGCACGTTGTTAACAGTGAAACTTTACAGAGACTGGTGGTTGATCAAGTACACTTGAGAAGAACTGTTAATCCACTATGATAAATTCTGTTCCATGACAAAGAATGACAAAGTGTGTGCTATAATATACTTGGGGCTATATCACACCACCAGTTTTTGTGAAACTCTTTCCTTTTCAAAAATTTCACTCTAAAGGATTTTACTGAACTTCAGTCTTGCAAGATTTCACCTAATTTCTAACCAGAAAACTGGCTGCATTAAGTTTCAGTGTCTCTGTCTACAAGTAATGGCTGCTTGCAGTAAGACTGCTATTAAAATGTTCATAAGTTTTTGAAACTACTGAGAAGCAGAGCACACTGCATACATTTCACTTTCTAGTAGCTTAGCTATGTGAAACTTTAACACTTAAATTCAGCACAAAGCACCTGAGAAACAAGAGGTGTCAGACTGACTGGTCTAGAAATCTTGGATACATAATGTTTTCCTTCAGCTTCTCTGTTGTTTAATTTCTTACAGGGAATCTTTCACTGATTCTCACGTAAATTGAAAACTTAATTTTACCTCTTTTATTCATTTGTCTTTATACTTCTCAAGTTTTTTTGGTCCATCATTTCTGAAGCCTGAATGAACTGGAGCTATATATCATTATCTGTCAATATTCACAATTGGCATTCTGATCTAAAGGATCAGATCAGTCAGTTTGTTTAACTGAGGTTTATACCAATTTGCTTTCTCATAAGTGCCTGAAATATTTGGTCAGAAAAGTACTTGCCTGGAAAGGGACTCTGTTAAAAACATGGATATCATGTGCTGCAGTGGCCAAAGCACTAGTAGACAAAGCAATAATCCTTTTTGAAATTTCTGTTTTGAAAATTGCTTAGGAATGTGTTCTATTGATTAAGCTGAATCTGTTCCTTAGAAAGGTCACTCTTAATAATGAGTTAGTAGCAACTTTTTTTAACAGTATAATTTGATAGTTCTACTTGCCCTTAAAATGTAGGGTGCTCATTTAAATAGAAATGTTTGAAGAAATGTGGATCTTTATCTCTGGATAAAGATTCGGATTGCAGATTTTGCTGCTTTGAAGTTTACTATTTCCAGATTCTGTGAGCAATTGAAAACTAACAGAGAAAGGTGCTACATCTGCCTGTCTTGTGATGAGAGAGATGGTGGTACTTCTATCCTGCCTAGAGGAAACAGGATCATCCAGAGACTTTTTTAAATGTGTGAGTCACCAGAGCTGACATGCTTGTAACTTGAGTGACGACTGTATGTTGAATTTCTGCACATCTCAAATGCCATCTATAACTTTGGATGCACTATGGTTACTATGTTTATCCAAAGGTAGGTGCTAATCTATAATGGCTAGATCTTCCACAATAACTTGAAAAAAAAAAGAAAAAAAACAAGTGGTCAAATCATCTCAACTGTGTGAGTGAGAGACTGACGGTCGTCTTGTCTATTGATTTTGTTTATTGATTGTCTAAGTCGTTGATTTCCCTTTTGACAGCGTATTTCTCCATGCAGACTCTGTTTTCCCTCAGAGATGCTCCCTCCTCTCATTAGTATCTTCTGGATCTCTCTCCAAACTTTTCTGTGCATTTCAAGATTTCTTGTCACCTTCTTAGGGTCCTGGTATTTTGAGGTTGTTATGACAGCAACAGACAGGAAAAAAGTTCTTGCTAGCTTTAATACTTTTTCACACTATTGTTTAAGTACTCTCTTTTAATGAAATATTCAGGAGGCTTGTTCTCCATTCTGCAGAATTGCTTGTCCTGCATTTCATATCACAATGATTCCTAAGTAGTTATTACCAAAAAATGAATTTAAGAGAAGCAAAACTCCCCCTAAGAGGACAGATGAGATCTGGAAGACAGGTTACCTAAGCTGAGTTACTGCTTTTGCAGATGACCTGTGTATGATTTTGAGTGGTATCCCACTTTCCCCCACTCAAACACATCCAAAAATCTGTTTTTCAGTGTACAAGCTATGTGATCATCTCTTACCTGAAGAAAAACTGAAGGTTAAAAAGTGATCAATTCTCTGGTGTGATACCAGTGAGACTTTGGCCATACCTGTGGCTATAGGTACTTGTGAGCATCAGTGGTGAAGCTCTTCATGACTTAGGCTCTTTCTGTTGCTCAGGAGTTCAAGTTTTTCGAAGACAGTACTTAATTCTCATATTCCAGATAAACCCTGTGGAGCATATGTGTTTGAGAAGATTTTGATACTTAGGTAATTAAAACAAAGACTCTGAGATTTGTTGTTAAGGATTAGCCTCAGCAGTTGAAAATTCTTATCACTTTTATTAGACGACTTGTATCCATCCCACTTTGCTGACAGTTTTTCAATCTGGCTTATATTTTTCTGTTTTGTTTTGGTTTTTTTATCCTGTCTTTTTAGTGTAAAATCATGTTGGACAAATACGCAGTGTTTTGAGTAGAACTGATATAGCTGGACCTGTCTTTATAAAGACATATCCATGAATTTAAAGAAGTGGCTGTTCCATTTTCTGAATTTAGCTTACTTTATTAAAGGAGATAAAAATATGGTGGAGAGAGAGGGAAACTATAATAAAACTTTATGCACTGTGAAATGGAATGATGTTTGTAAATCAGGGGGGCTGTTTTGCTGTTTTGTAAAGCATTTACAATAGTTCATATGAACATTATAAAACATTAGCATCAAAAGCCCTGTGTTCGCTCATCATGTAAATTACCCATCACAAAAATGTATAAGGTTATTTGATTTATGAACTACACTTGAGACACCTTTCTGAGAGGAAACAAGCACGTTTGACAATATACAATAGCATTTTTTTGCCAACAGCCTGGCTGTGTGAAGGTTGTTTATTATTATGAAAACAACTTCGTAAATTAATTCTGTATCACAAAAGAAATTGTTAAGTAGCAGACTACAGTGAATTTAATCAGGTTTGAATGAATGCAGGAGGAAAATCCTGTTTTGTGGGAAGAGAATTTTGTGGTAAATGATTGCCTTAGTATCTCATGTCTTCAAGAAGCAGGGATGACAATAGGAACTGTGGAAGGCCTGCTGTGCAGATAGGTCACTTATCCTACTTCTAAGAATAATTTGTACTGTTAAGAGTTGTATTTTGTGGCAGCAGCTGAAGTAATGTGTGACTGACTGCAGACATATGTAAGGAGCGCTGTTAAGTTTGAACAGCATAATGGGAGTATGGACCACCTTGGATGAGGCAGTTAATGAAGTGGTGGAGGGAATTGATCATGGACAGGGAATGTCCGTAGGTCTTCAAGGGAGGTTCTCATCCCCTATGAAGACAGGAGACTGAGAGAAAATACTGCAAAAGTCTTTGAAAACATAAAGAGATGTGTAACTCATGTCGATTGAGCCAAAATGTTTCCACTTAATCACCAGGAAAAACTTTCTAGTGGATAAGCATGGTGAACCAGTGGGCTAAAGTTGTATCTGAGTAGTTTGGAGCTTCCATTATAGAAGGATTTCAAGCGTAGAACTGTCAAGCACCTGACATGTGGTCTGGATCAAGCAAATCTGACTTGGTCTTTCAGGGTCCTGTCACTTGGACTTGACGAGGATTAAAAAAAAGTGATGGTAGCCTCATTTGTTGAACAGCTTTTGTCTTCCAGACAGCACAGTGGCTGAGGCAGGACTGATTAAACAGTTTGAGTTAAAGCTATTTATATATTTTTATAGATGAATGTATGTATGCACATGTGCTTGCAAAAATGCATGTTTTAAAATATTTTTCAAGTTTATTCTGCTGCATCAGAAAATTCAGATATGTTA
>JAVCKT010004388.1:24402-40629 GCA_032273925.1 Rhynchotus rufescens
CGTGTGACTAGTTTAAAGGAAACTTTTTTTTTCTTCCCCTGAAGGGAAGAAACTCTCATGACATCTAATTACAGATTCTTCCCATTCTGCAATGGAATATTGTCTAGGAAAAGAGCTTGATGCAGTCTCTTTAACTTGTTTCTTCTAATGGAAGAAATACTGTATATGTGTAGAAGAGGCAGTATTGTCTATATCTTAGTTTTACTTGCAAGCCTGTATTTGAAGTTAATTGTGCTTCCTGTAGAAAGCTAGATTTTTACATGCCCAGTATTTTCTCAAAAATATCTTTTTGGGTGAAATTACTCTCATCTCTCAGTAGAATGTTTTATTTTCGGTTACAAAAGCCTTCAAAAAACACTTTAGTTTTAGGTTGTTCATTTCTGTGATTATGGAATGAGACTCTGGAACATTTTGGATGCTTTCTTTGAAACAGGTGTTGGGCTCAAAATTTTTGAGACTGCCTTGTTTATACACATTTCATTGGCATTTAGGAATCTTTGAAAGAAGGATCATACTCTTGTTTGGGGAAAAGAAAGACTTTTTGCCATATATTTATGGATATTTTTGTAGAGTATCTTATGTTCAAGTGCCCCCAAAATAATTTGGTAGATGTATACCCGCTTGGTTGAGTTTCAGGTGAAACAGGCATGTTTCTATTGTTAGTAGTTAACTAAGCCAGAATCCAGAAAGTGTGAAAATAGCGTGTAAACAGCTAAGCCTCCTGCTTTCCTTATTGTTTCTGTAATACCATTTTTTCCCAAAGTGTATTAGTACTTCAGGTTAGAATTTATAGTTTAACTACAGAATTGTGGGGTTGTTAGTGGGAAAATTATTCTGTCTTTGCACTGCTGAGATTTCTTGTAAGATTCTAAGTTGCCGTATTTGGATTTTTTTTGTTCACATTTTGTACTTTTCTTGCTAGAATCAGTGGGATAATTGCTAATTGTCAGGAGAGGGCATTTCTAGTAGTTACATGTTTATTTTCTAGACAGTAGCAATGTTCTGAAGATCAAGAGAACAATTTTTTATTTTCTGAAGCCAACAAAATTCCAGTTTAGGAATCACAAGAACAATATCTAGGGTAGATGTAGTGTGAAAGACAGTATGCCAAGCAACTGGGACTTAGGGATGCATGTTCTTTTGCTATCCATTTCAGCAATAAATTTATATAGGTCATAAGATGACAACTTGACAAGATTTGTGTATGGTAGTGCTGCCAGTTAATTCATCATTTGGAATATGCAAGTGGAACTTTATGTAGACCTTGTGTTGGACTTGTGTATAAATGGAAATTTTTACCTGTACTCATTTTTTCTGTGTATCTCTCTTTCGCAGATTGTCAAAGTTATCATATTTCTTAAAACATTAAAAAATGGTTAATGATTGGTTCTGTTAATCAAGATCCTTGTAGCTTTTTAATGCTACCATTTATGATATATCAAATGCTCGAGGAAAAAAAATTAGTTATCAAATACATTTTTCAACTGTTTGCTATAGTCATTGGTGTGCATCAAACATGTCTGCTGGAAAATTGCTCATCCTTCGACTTTGAATGTTTTCCCTGCACAGATTCTGATTCAATTTTATTGCAAATAGAATAACTTAATTAGAGATACTTTCTGAAAATATCTATTGGTTAATTATGGATGCTTCAATACAGTAAAGCGAGTACTTTGTTAATATTAAACTAATTCTTGCCAAAGTTGCCACGTGAAGCTTGTGCTTGATTATCCGGATGAGATTTTGGCCCTATTCAAGTCTGTTAGAGGTTTCTTCCATTTGCTAAGTATGAGTTTTTCCGACCAGTTCCAGGAAGCTTGTTCCAAACTGCTTTAAACAGTTCTGCTGGAAAAAGTCTTTCGGTGGATGGGATGGCAAGCAGAGCAGCTGCCTACCAAAATTTATCTGCAGTACAAAGCTGGAGAGCTACTGCTCAAAAGTCCCCTTGATGAGAAGCAAGTTGCCAGTGGGAAGTACTTGAATATACAGTTTCTTCAACCCTTGCTACATTTAGCATTAAATCATGCATTTAATCTTTCATGTTGCACTACACAGAACATTCAGATTGTATTTGTCTCTAGTTCTTTCATTTCTAAATCTTCACCAAACAGCAAAAATACTGTGAGTTGCAGCCCTATTGGCTGCATTGGATTCAAAGTTGAAATGTTATAACTTGAGCCTAGGGTGGTGTGGATTGCATTATGATAGTTTTCTGAATGTTCATTTACACTACAAAGAAAAATAATTGCTCTCAAAAACTTTGCTGCTTATTGTAATAGAGGGTTTTGTCTAGCCCAGGAAATGTATGTGTGGAATGTCTGCATGTGCATTTTTGATCATATTCTTTCTTTCTGTCAAATCTTGTCTATTTATCAGATCAGTTGGATCTTCTTTGGCAATTCAAATTGTCTCTATTTCTGCTGATTTTTTACTTGTTTAAAAATACAACATAGAGATAAATTTGCGTGTTGCAGATATGCTTCCATTTGGTAGGCACTATTCTGTGCTTGTTTTTCATTTCTCCCTCCACCTTCTCTCATCTTCATCTCTATCTAGCAGTTCAATGCTGGTGCATCATTGCAGGGAGGATGGCAAAATAAAAGCAAATCTATTTGAAAAAAATCGTCACTGGAATCTTACTTTAGCATATTTCTTAATGTTTCAATGTGCACTATATAGAAATACAGAATAAGAGAATTAGGGCTCCCATGATAACAGTAAGTCTCATTTTCAGTGTGTGATAGGATCTTATCCACCTGATAGTTCTTTGCTTTCAAAGAACATATGCATATCATTGTGGTAAAAGTTCTCTTGCCACGCAAGATCCAAATATACTTCCTGCTTAATTCCAAATTCTTTTTCAATGTGGTTTGGGCTGCCAGTCAGCCCCAACTAAGATGCAGTGAAAAAAATATATATCATGACAAAGGGGATGAAAGGATGGAAATGTAATGATAGAGGTTTTGTTAAGCACTGCAAGTCACAACTGTAGGACCAAATGAAACCCCACATTTGTGCATGATGTCTGCTTCCTTACCAGGACTGGTCTGCCTTGCCACTTGGGTTGGCTTGACTGCTGTGTCCTGACTCAGCTGAGACCATCACAGCAACAGTCCTTAGGGTTCTCTTCCAGGTCTACAGGATGGTGGATAGGAAGACAATACTGGTTTTTTTTATTTGTTTGTTTTTTGCTTGTTTTGTTTGATTCTTTGTTTTAATGCTGTACAATATTTATATGCTTCATTTTCCCAAAATGGCATGTTCCAGAATGACTTTATACTCTGTTTTTTTATACTTGTACATTCCTACTTGTTTTGGTACTAGGGACTAGTACGGGTTCAACATCAGCTAATGCTTCTGGTTGAAAGCAAAACTTCAAAACTGCTTCAACACAAGCTAGGATTGATTGTTTTCCTCACCTGTAATTACTATTAGTGCTTGCAGTGGTACTTGAGAAACTTAATCTAAACCCAGCACTGGTGTCAGACAACCTAATGGCTAAGGGTAAAAATAAAATCAGCAGCTTATCACAACCTTTGACAGCTTGCAGTCTGGTTTTACAGTGAATGCAGTGAGTAGATGAGCAAACTGTAGCTTTGGTAATGTGAGTTTATAAATCAGGCCTGTAAATTAAAACCAGATATTTCAGTTCACTAACTGCCATACTTACTTGCTAAATGACATTGGGGTTCTTCTGCTTCCCCAAATTTACTGTTAAACTAGATTGGCTGTGATAGGCATCTATTTTAAAACTCTTATCTATTACTACACATAGAGTGCTGTTGCTTGATGTGGCATTTATATTTTGAGAGATTTGTCCACTGCTTTGGTCTTAGTAACAAGAAAACTTAATAGATTTTTGCAGTGGTATGAGACTGTTCTTGCATTAAATAGAAGATAAAGACCATTAGAAAATGTTTGATATACTACAGTATTTATGTTACATATGAATTTTAGAAGCTTGCTTTTCTTTGCATCTTGTATAGACATTACAGATAGCTATATTAGTACTTAATATGATTAGTTATGTCTACTTTACACAGTCATAAATTGCTGTGAAAATGAAAGCAAGGAAAAAAATGCAATCTATTTTTTTAGTCTCTCTGCAATTTGTATTAATTGCTTAAAAGTTTCATCTACGTTCAGTGGACCTTAGATGTTTGTCTGTATAATATATAACAGTATATTCCATCTTTGAAAATACTACATCTGCAAATATGAGTAAGCCCCTTGAGCTAGATTCGTCTGCTAATAATCTCCTATTCTGATTTCTTTGTAGATGTTTGCAAGTGTGTCAATATTAAAAAAAAAAAAAAGCTGATTTCATTTAGAGTGTTGTTGCCTCTTCCTTTTGTGAATCATTTTCATAACTCAACATGCCATCTGTTGGAGGCATCTCATCTGTTGCACTATATTCACTAAGGTGTTTGTAGAGGAGAGTGTGCATGTCATTTGAAATGGACATTCTCTGACATTGGGCAGTCTTAGGAAGAGATGGATTCGGATGGTCTCTGTATTCAAATTCCTGTAGTAAACCCTGGGAAAGTCCTAGAGGTTTTTGATGGAGGGCTGGAGGAGTGATTAATCTCTTTGGGGTACTTGCTGTGGTGTTGAGGGTGTGATTTCACACTTTCATCTCTGTTGCAGCTTAACCAGTATTAGTAATAGTAATAGATCCCTTCCATGAGCTATTTCAAATCCAGGAAATGTTTATTTAGTAGTAGCCAAGAAATAATTTTGGTTTTAATTATTTTCTAGTTTGCTAGTTAACCATCCTGAAACTCCCTATCTGAAGGTAGGACTGATGTTATCAGTATGCAGGAGTGGAATGGAGTATTTCAGATCTATGGTAGATCCCTGTAAAATTGCTTATTTAATTGTTTTCCCTTCTCCAGCAAAACAAAGAACGCAGCTCATTTACTAACGGATTGGCAAGAGTCTCGTGTGTGGCACTATACATTTTTCAGTTTATGGCATAATGCTTTGTAAAGAACTAAAATAAAAGAATGGTAAGGAGGGGGACGAAACCCAGCTATACCTATGTTTTGTATTTTTCCTTGTTTCTAGTGGATATTAACAGCATATTTCTGATTGTCATTTAATTAAGTGCCTTATGTGAGTCTGAACAACTTGTTTACTATCTGTAATAACCTTGAATGAAAATATCAGAGGCAAACAGTAAAATCCAAGATTGAATGCTGTTGCTTGGATGCGTCTCTGTCACTAGAGAGATAATTGGATGGCAGTCTAGCAAAAAAAGATACCTTTTTAGGGAAAGTAGAACTTAGGTGTGTTGTTCCCTAAAACTTGAATGTTTTTGTTCATTTGATTTTCATTCTGCAAAAAAAGCTCTTTTATGTCCTTCCTTAGCATCCTTTAAGCTAGTAAAGCTAAAATATTCCTCTTCAAGCAGTTGGCTGAAGGTATTGTGAGATACTCTTGTCACAGATTCAGATACAGTTGTGCCAGTTTTTCAGCATATTTAAAAAATTACAGAATCACAGAAAAATTATAGAATCACATATTGCAGATTGCTGCTGGTAGATTGTGTAAGGAACCAAATTCAGTATATTAGAGAGTTTTTGTTTGGTTTTAATCAAGAGAGGTAAATTGAGTGAAGTTTGTCAGTTCTATTTCTGAGCTTCTTGCTTACAAATGAGCTTTTGTGAATACCTCTGAGGAAAGCAAAAGCAAACAGCTTAAAGAGAAGATTACATTAAAAGTCTGCTGGTAGCATCTATGTATGGGGTTTTTTTTTCCCCTTCCTGTCAGTAGAAGTCAATTACATAATGCTGTCCTTTCAGTGGCCTGCAGTTTGCTAAACTATTGAATATGTGGCTTCTTGAGCAATAATAGTATCTTGAAGGAAGGAAATCCTCTGCTCAGTATGGCTTGAGGAAATGAGCTTGGTCGGCCTGAGTCAGGAAGGTGATTTTTCCGCCAGCTTGTGGAGTGACAAGTATCAATGCTTTAGTTTCAGAATGTGTTATTTACTATCTCCACAGAAACTCAGTAGTTGCTCTTGTGTTTGTGGTATGCAAATTAATCTATACTTCTTTGAAACATAACCCAGTTTCACAAGAGCAAGCTCTATAGTCTTGCCAGTCTATTTTCAGTTCCAGGATTATCTTCCCAAAATTTTGATCTTCTCTAAATGAATTGTCTAAATATTGGAGTGGCCTGAAACAGTATACCTAAAAATACCTACTCCTGTTTCTTAAGATAATATTTATATAGCTTTCCTTATTTTGTTTTTTTTTTCAGGACATCAAAGAAATATAGAATTATGCAGTTGTTTCATAGAAAAGCATTAAAAACGGAGACACAAAGATCTTTTTTAGTGGTTGTCTCTTATGTTACTTAGTTCTAATTCTATACTTGCTTCTGATCCTAATTCTAGCATAGCCAATAGATAGGGACTTTCCAAACCTTCATTCCTGTATTTTAGGACTTATGCCTGACTTTGCTGCTCTTTTCCCAGAACCTATTATTAACAGGATGAACATGAAAATGCCAATAATTGCTTCCCAAATGTAAAAGGAGAATCTGGATCAATTTGGAAGTACAGCTTAATTGTGAACATAACTGCATTTCTTGCATATAATTGCAATCATAAGTCAAGCAAGACAGCTTCTAGTCCTTGGGTCAAATTTTTAATTTTATGATTAAATTATTAATATGACTAGTTGCATAACCCTTCTGCATAAAAATTGGCTTTGTAACAGAGAGATCAGCTTATCTTGTTCTAGCCTTTTTGATTACCAGTAATGGGAAGCTTTTCCCATAAATATACACTTCATTTATGCCTCTTGACACATATATAAAATATGGCGGTGAATTATTTCTAAGCTTTATAAAACAAGAGTTTGTTGCTGAAATTCTAGGTAGAAGAAAAGATTAGATTATGCGTGTAGGATGGAGGAGCATGAAGAGTTAAATGGCAAGCGGGCACAGAAACCCAGTGCAGATTTTTCTTTTTCTATATGATTAATTATCTTTGGAATCTCAAAAATCATTTTAAGTAAAGTATGGAAAGTTCCATGCAAGTTACAGTGCAGCTGTAGTCAGTCCAAACGATATAATGCATAGAGAACACAAGGAGCTCTGTATAAGAATGCACAGTGCTGTTACACTCAGTAGTACTCTCATATCTGAGACTAAGCAGTGCTGAACACAGTATATATAAAGACTGATACAGCAGGAATATAAGGGGACTTAAGACAAGTGGTGATGGTGATTAGTCTATAAAGATTTTATAAGAGGAGACAGAAAGGGTTTTATTATTTAGGCAGAAGACAGTCTGGGAATTTTTAAAGCCCCTTGTTTCCTAAAGAAAGACTTAAGATCGTGTGCAGTACCATCAAATGGAATAAACTGAACACACACACACGCAGATTTCTGTAATAGAGGTAAAACATGTAACACAATGGAATATCAGAATTCAAGGTCAAAGACTGAAATTTAATCTTTTCCCGAAAAGATTTTATGTGATACATTTCTTGATAGAATTTTAAAATATGCCAAAAAAAAAAAAAAAAAAAAAAAAAAAAAAAAAAAAAAGATTAAAAGTGCCTGAGGTAAACATCTACTTTTAACATAAGAGTTTCTTGAATCTTCTGGTGATGTATCTGGGCTGCTGAAGGTTTAACATATTTGTGTAAGTCTATATTGAACAATTTTTATTCATGATGATGACTTTTTTTTTTTTTCCTATGGCAATCTGAATTAATTTATCTTTTCTTTGCTCCATTTGTCAAGGAAAAATGTGAATGCTAACTTTGATTTCCCTTTCTAGTCCCATAAGTAACTTTCATAATCCTATTTCAGAGGTCCAAAGGGGCATTTTGAAGCATCTTTCATTCACATTTCATGCTTATAAACAAGTCCAGGACTATGACAAATATGAATCTTATTGTGTACTTCCTCTCTGTCCTTTTGTGACATTTTGCTACACTTTGAAAAATGCATTTTGCATGAAAAATGTATTTTGCAATTTCAGAGATGCTCAGCTGGAAACACAGGACCTGATTTATTTTAAAAACCCTCATCCTTTAAAGTATTATACTTCTAAGTGTTGCAGTTTCAGTCTTATGTCAAATATTGAAAATGTTGTTATAATTATTCAAAGAGCTTAAAGCATTCTTAAGTTTGCTCTTAAGAAATCTTCTTTTACTAAGCTTGTGTTCTCCTATAGGTCTCATTTATAGAAAACCAAAGTTCCGAGACAAAAATGTAAGCATTTTTCATACAAGATTTAAATGAGAATCTGAATTTTGTAGCCACATTTTCTCTTCATGAAGGATAGAAATCCTAAATTCCATTTGTGATAGATGTCCAAGTAGCAAGGTGAAAGTTAAGATCAGACTGTTTGATAACCAAATTCTTGTTCTGTAAAGATTTCAGGAGGAAAAAATGCCATTCAGTTGTGAATTCAAAAGTATAAATTAAGCAAAAATAACTGTTTAGAAATAGTAGGAGTGTGAAGGAATAGGAAAGTAAGTAAAAGCTGGAAGGATTTGCAGAGAGCATCTGCGTTGTGCGCAGATCAGATCTGGATAGAGTGGGCTATTCCAGGCCTTATCCAGCCTGATTTTGTGCTTGGTCTCTCTCACACTGAAATTTTTTTCTGTATTAAATAGGGAGGCTGTTGCCCCAAGGGGTGCCAAGTTCATGCTGGGACCTGTTGTGTTAGTGTGTGATGAGGTGCAATTGGACCTTGGTAAGTCTGTGATAGCTCTTCCCAGGAGCCTTGTTTCTCACACGCCTGGACTTGTCTTCCTTGGAGGATTTGGTCTGCAAGAATCTTGGGCACAGAGGCTAACTAGGCTGTATTTACCTGGAGTCCTCCTTTTTGCTCTTCCTGAAGATGGATGTGATCATTAACTTCTTGCATAACCATGGGAAGGCTCTGTGAACAATTGCACCTTGCCATGAAGGCCTGTGTTATCAACTCCTGTAATGTAGACCTAGATCATGGAAGTTGCAACTTCCTACATGATATTTACTTGAATTATGAATATAATTTCTCATGGCAAAACACATTCTGTTTTTAATATAAGAAAACATGTTTACAGCCAATGCACTGGTTGCCCAAGTGTGAATAGGGATTTTGTACTGTACTGCTCAAAGACAACTTTTGACAGAAATTCATCCTCCTGTTGTCTGCTCCTTTTACCCCCCATTTCTCCCCCACTACCTTTTCTGAGATTAGAGGAATAGAAAGTGTGAGGTGAGAGGAAGTTCCTCTAGGCAAATGAAAACTCCCAGCTAAGCAATTGCTGATGTATAGTCTGGAAAAGCTTTTTATAGTGAGCTCAGCTGTAGGAGGGAAGATGGTAAGAAACAAATCACACAGGAATGTGAAATACAATATGTCTCTTGAGCACCACTTTAAACACACCGTTTGCTGGGATACAATGCAAATACCTAGAGACTATTAGGCTGTGAGCAAGAAAAGAAGTCGAAGGAATATCCAGGCTAGCAAGGTGCTGATGACAACCTAATCCGACCTAAAAAGCAGTAGGGCCTGAAATGAAGGAAAAAGAACTGGTGGGAATTGCAAGTGTCTAACAAAACAAGATGAAGTGAAACTAAGAAAAAGTGACTGTTAGGATGTAATAAGCTGTGGAAATGCTTCTGAAAGAGGGAATGGGTTAACTGATTGTCTGGAATGATGCAAGTTACTCTGGTTAGCATATTAGGAAATGTTATCTCTGCTGTGCAGGCAAAGAAATGGAGTAATCTGGGATTCTTCATTTCTAGTATCTGGAAAGCTCTGTTACCACATCCCATTAAAATCCTTGTGGAAAAGTTGCCGTGGATTTTGGGCAGAGATGTGTTGTGAGCTTGATGCTAAATATAGGCTTTATGCAAGTCATCTGTTTAGGTGAAAAGGTGGCAATGTAGAGGGAACGGTTGTACCAGTGCAAGGACAAGAAGGAAACAGGCACTCATGCTTCTTTAGGTGTGTACAGGGAGCTATGGTGATGAGATGTAATAGCGGCTGAACATCTATTTTCCCTTTACAGCTAAAACTAATTAGTTATACTATGGGGATTATGACACTCCATCCAGAGGAACAACATAGGTTTGTGTAGTTATGTTTCTCTGTCAAAGAGACTATTGTGTTCTATATTGCTCTATATGCTCTAGGTGACCCTGTGTGTGCAAGGGGGTTGGACTCGATGACCTCTGAGGTCCCTTCCAACCTTGGGCATTCTATGATTCTATGATTTGAAAATGAAGTGCATGAAAGTTTAATTTGATTTTTCTTACGTTTGTCAAAAGCTCTCATTTTTAATTTTGCTTTTTTTCTCAGATATTTCAGTTATGGGTGCCTTGAGTGTGCGTGGAGCAAGTCTTGTTCTCACACAGGTTGTTGCCCTTGTATTGAAGAAGTTTCACCACGCCAGGCGAGACTGGAGAGGGAGTCTGTCAAATGTTTTGCTGCCCATTCTGTTTGTTGCAGTGGCAATGGCCTTGTTCAGTGTGAAGCCACTGGCTATTGATTATCCTTCACTCAAGCTGACACCAGGACTTTATGAGAATGCAGAGTCCTTCTTCAGGTAAAGAGCTCATCCATCATCATTGATAATCCAGGGTTCTGAGACCTTTATCCTTGTGTCCTCGTATTTTAAAGACTATTTGCTCTCTAGGAAGAGTAATAACTCACTCTTTTACAGTAAATGTTTATTTTTGAGATGTTTAATATGTTTTTATAAATCATCATAAAGAGGACTTAAAAATAGAAAATTATTACAGAAGATTTTCTGGAGGGCAAGGCAAAGAATTTGAAGCAATCTGGGTTGCATATTCTGTTTCGGTACCAGTCATGAACATTTATATATAAAGGCATGTTTGTAAATGTATTAAAATAATTGTTTTTGTGCTTCATCTTATTAAGCTATTTTTGTCTGAAGACACTTTCTCAATAATTTTCCTTATGTATGGATTTTGTAGTTCTTTAATTTCTTGCTGAGCACATAGGGTCTTGAAGATGTGAGTTAATATAATAGCTGTAATTCTGTTAGAGCTCTATTAGAGTTCAATTAGTTGTAACAGAATATTAACATGTTTGGATTTGGTTTTGTTTTCTGTGGGCCACTTTGAACAGTACTGGAGATGATAACCTTGGAGACCTTTCTCAGATTCTGCTGAGACACTTTTCTGATTTGGACCATACGTGCATACATTCACAACAAGGGTATGTGTGGATAATGTAACTGTAACTATTACAAAAGCTGCTCTGTTCTCTCTTTTTACTTTCTTGCGGCTAATTTGACAGGCCTAGATGTTGATGAAGAAATCAATAATAACAATTTTATTCTTTAAAATGTACCATTAAAAAATCATTACCTGTTATTTGGGCTCGGAATAGTTTTACTGAATGTATCTGCTAAAATATATAATTAAAAGCTATTGATGGCTTTGAAAGTAAAAGAAGGGTAAAAATAAATGTTGTAAATAAGCTGCACATTCAGTATTTTACTCTATGCACTGTGGACTCTCTTAAGCTTTTCTTGGCATTTTAATAACATGATTCTTGGCAGATTAATAACAAATATCTCCGATGAAGAAGATAGTATTCAGGTACAGAAGTAAACCTCTTTATTCAAGATCCAACCCAAATCCCTTGGAAGTCAGTGACAGTTTTCCTAGTTATTTGAGGAAGACTTTGATCAAGTCTAGTGTCTGTATGAGTGAAGGTTAGAGAGTAATCACAGTGCTTATTAAGAGGAGTTCCAGATTCCAAAGTTAGCAAAGTTAGGAGTGGTGACTATGATTTACTTATTTTATACATGATGAAAAAAACAGGTGTACAGCTAACTCATGGCTTACATATATAAATATTTTAGTGACTCTACTTTGGTCTAAATGAGTAAAACAGACATAGCTTCACACATAACTGCTCTTGTGACAGACTACTAAGAAGGTAATTAGTTTGCCACATCTGTTTTTTGCCCTGTGGATTTTCTCTGTTAAACAGTACATTTTTCTTTCTTATTTTTTTTATTTTTTTTTTTCTCCATTAGAAAAAATAATTCATGTTGGCAGATGGAATCTATTTCACAGCAATATTCATGTGGATGTGTGGCTGAACAGAAGGTATATCATTTTATATGTAGTATGCACCATATGTTGTATATGTGCATAAGTATCCATGTAGTTATGTGTGTGTCTATAAATATATTTTTGGATATCTTTTCCCCTTGATTGTCTCCTTTTTTAAGATGAGACAGTTCTGGGGCGGGGTGGAATAAGTAAACCTTCAGTGTACTGGTTTTGTTATAATTGGAGATTTCCTTCAATTCTTTTTTCCCAACATTTGGGCTACATGTTCTGAACTCTTCAGGGAGATGACCTGTGTGATCTCAGCAGAAAATCTTCTGTCATTGTGTTAACATTGTGAAACTATTGCCTCTTCCAGAAATGAATTATTGTGGAGACATTTAATGTGAAACAGATACCTTAGAAACAAATTAACAAGAAAAAAATGGCAGTATATGTCTTTCTGCAAATTATATTGAAGTACAATTTTGCATAAATCTGAATATCAGGCATGACTAAAGCAATACATAGTAGTTTAGTGTATTCAGTCAATGAGAGTAGTAAAAATGATACGTGCACCTAGAACTAATCAGATTTTGAATTTTCTTAAAGCTTTACATACTGAACAAAGGCAAGCTCTGTAGTTTTTGAAATTAGAGGGGTATCCCAAAATAGTTTGTTACACTAAAACATACTGCAATGCTTACAAAATGGAATAGGCCACAACATATAGTGACTGGAATTGACGCGATTGACGTTCCAGAATATCTTTGAACCCTTTTAATACTTTGTTTGGGGATAGCTTGTTTTCGAAGGCTGCCTTACAGCCATGGAACATGGATGTCCTGACTTCGTATATCCTCAAGGAAACCATAAATCCACAATGTATTTTTTGGGAAATACTCTCAACTAATCTGTATTTTTAAATAAAACTACTGCATTGGAAAGTTTTCCAACAGTTCTGTAGTATTTAGTGATAACCAGATAGAAAAAAATATGTGCACATTACTGATAATTCTGTGATTCATCTAAAGCAACAAGAATGAAGGATGGCTGAGCACTTAGCAGATACAACTTTTCTTTAAATATGATACAGGACGTGCATATTCATGGCAATGGTTAAAACATAATATTTGACAGGCTGGAAGACTGTCTACTTTTGAAAGGGAAAAGGCAGCTGAAAAGCTACCGGGAAATTTGCTTGAGACAGAGATTTTATTACTAGAATTTGGTTTTGCTTTGCATATGATATCTGAAAATAAAACAGGCTTTGAGGAAGGAATAGATCTTGGAGGGAGAATTTCTTATTCATGAGTTTGCCTACTTGCTCTGAGGCTAAGAATAAAAAAATGAAAACAGTGAAACTGTGGCTATGCAAAAATATTTGCCTTAATGAGACCGTTGAACCTAATATTTATATCCTTCTTAATCAAAGAAGTTATTTAGAGTAAAAATTGCATCTCAAGTATAGTCTTAAGGTGTGGGGAAAACTGAAGGCAGGAAAATTAATTTTTGACTTCCTAGCAAGGATGGGTTATACTAGCAAAAGAGGGATTTAGAATGCAGGTGAAAATGGGAGTAGTAACTTGGTCTCCAAGTGAAATCCCTCCTGACTGTAAGCAGGAAGGAGAGAAGTCACTTAACAAGGGAGCCAGAGACTTCATCAGTGAGCTATGGAAAACTGGAATCTCCGGCAGAGTGATTTGGGTATGGTTCTGTTATCACTTAAGTATGATTTTTTTTTTCTTTTTTTTTAATCCTTATCTGTAAGGATCTCTCATACCTCTTACTATAGTATTTGGCTTGATTTCTTTGATTCAGTGGGAATATCCCCAAAAAACACTGGAATGTATCTTCCTTTATTTTCCACCTCTTGCCCATTGGGCAACTTTTAAAGAATGTTGCGTGGATTAGAATTTTCATCCTGTGTTCATCTAGGGCATTTTTAGTATTTTTTTTCAGACCCAGCAGATGAGTAATAACAACCATAGAAGTCTTATTGCCTTTTTCACTGCTTTCCAAATTTGATGCTTTAAAAACAAAGCTGACTAACAGGGTTGCAAGAGAAATCAAAGGTGGCTCTGATATGTAGGTGACAAGTACAATTACTTGAGATGTTTTATAAACATAAAAGTATACATAATTTATTGAAAAGTTATCAAAGCAGAGAAATAAGGCAAATATAGTTTAAAAGCAATGCCATAAACTCCGAGTGCAACTTCAAAGATATGGCTAAACGTAGTGTCAAGGATTTCTAAGAGTGTTTTAATGATTCTGTATATGTTTTCAGATGTGTTCAAGTTTCAATGTCTCTGCTCCCTATGTGAAGAATAAGAAAGGACACATTCTGTATAATCTTTCAGGGTTCCTTGTGGAAGAATATTTAGTCAGGCCTTCCAACAAACCAAGGTAATCTTAAAATTCATAACATATGTTTACTTCATGTATAAAACACATTGCCCTTCTTGACTCAAAGCATAGACCTGAATCACTTGGAGTATGAAGAGTAGCTGCCTTTTTCTGTTGGTTGTTACCAAGGTAGACAAGCTAAGGCAATATGAAGCCTCCATCCTCTGGACTTTTCAGTTTTCCACAACAGTTGCATGATAATTGTCTGTAGCGTGGTCTGGCTTCTTGTTACACAATGAATGTTTTCATCATCTCAGAGTCATACTTACTTACATGCTTATCATCTCATGCTTACTCTCATGCTTACTTATGGTTGTCACCTCTCTCTCCCCAGCCAACCCCACCCTCCAGCAAGACTTGATATTCTCTCATGTCAGTTTTGGAGGGGCTAAATTTTACTTTCAGTTGGAATAAATAAATATTAATGTAGATCTTTGCACTTTTATTGTCAGAAAATACTGCTAAGGAAGACAAAGCTTAAGGCAAATGACTTACTGTTATTTTATATTATTAGATATGGTGGCTGGTCTTTTGGAGAGAAGACAGCCTTTGACCTTCAAAATGTAAAATTGAATAACACCAAATACAAGCCTGTGGCCAAGGTAAGGAATGTGTTTGTGGGTATATGTATGCATATATCACTTATCTGTTTGGGCTTCAGCCTTTACAGTGCTTCACAAATAATAAATAGTTACATAAAATCCTTGTGGTAGATGTTTGGAGAAACCCTGTGGATCTTGCAGTCCATTTTTCTGCTTATAATTTTTAAAGTATTCTCCTGTGTTCTAATCCAGTTTTAAATAAGTCAAATGATATGATTTTCGCATTTTTCCTGTGAAGCTATTTTAGAATCTACCTGAGCTCACCTTGAAAATTTCTTTGCCTAGTAGTCAGCCCAAATCATCTTCTCTATTCTTTGTGTTCTACAAAAAGTCAATATAAGAATTGACAAAAGTCCATAGAACTTCAGAAAAAAAAAAAACAAAAAAAGAATTGTTATTGATGGCTCTCTCATTCCTACAAGGGATATTTTTCTTTGTTAGATTTTCTTTCTTTTTTTTCTTCTTCCTTCAATTTCTTTTTTTTTTTTCTTTTTCTTTTTTTTTTTTTTTTTTAATTTTTTGTTTTGGACAGTATCTACTTCTGTGTAAGAAATATACCTATCAACTCATATACTTTCATTAAAGTCATTCTTCCTCTGTACCTCCAGCTTTCTTTTAGCTTTGAAGTTCAGTTCCATCAATCCTCAATTAGGAAATTGAAATCCTAGAGAATTAGATTAAGATGTGTTTTCCTGTCTACTGTGTTTGTCCTATGTATCTTTAATCATTTTAGAGGTTTGTTTTGACACTGCTGCACTGTGTATTTTTATAAGGGCCCTTTCTTTAAATGTCTTTGGCACACAGCTCCACCTGTCATCAGCACAAGGATAAATTATGGTTATACTCTCAGTGAGTAAGTTTCATATTTCAGAGCCAAAGAAAATAGTGGAGTAGATTTATAAAGGGCACTATGTTATCTAAAATACCTCCTGGATGTGGCTTTCAACTGATGCAATGTCAAATTATTGCATTAACCTTTCAATAATTAATGACTAGGCTTTTACTTTGACCTTTCAGGCTTGTTCACACGGCAGTCAATGTAGCATTTACATAGTCTGTTATGAAAGAAAATGAGAAATTTGCATCTGAAGAGATGCACCGTGTGTTATTCATTTCATTTTGGAAAATGTCTGAATCCTTATGTTGTTCTCTTCCACTGCAAAAGCCA
>JAVCKT010004388.1:40639-66703 GCA_032273925.1 Rhynchotus rufescens
CTGCATTTCTGCAGTTCAAATGCGGAATCTGAATAGGCAATTTTAATGAGAACTTCTGCTTTATCTATGGGACTGTGCTGCAGATACCACTTAGATACATAGTGTGTATGTGTGCATGTGTGGGAGAGCATATCTGCCACAGGCCAAACAGGTTCGATTCTAAGCATTAAGTACTCACATTCATTGATCCCTACTACGTGGCAAAAGTGGAACAACTTCTCAACTTTTTTTTCCCTCATTTTTGTAGACTTGCTGACTATATGTTCCTTGTCATTTTTTGTTAAGATGGGCAAGGAGTGTTCCATAATGATTTCATAGTTGCTGTTTGCAAAGTTATTGAAAACAGGAAGAACAAGTGGTGAATTAAATAGTTGTAAAGGGTAATTTGCCTGTCATTTTGATCAGCTCTGATCTGAAAGGTTGAGATTTGAAGCTTTACTGTACAATGCTATTAGAAGTATCTGTTGAAAGCTATGTCTCTCCAGTAGAGTTTACCTCCATTCTGTCCATAATGAATCTTGCCCAGATATCCTCAGGGAATTCTCTTTCTCTCTTCACCCTTTTTTTCTCAATCACTCAGTATTCATGGTAGACTGTAGATTAGTCTGCTAAAATACCAGTGTAGTATAATTCTGGAGCCAGATATAGGTAATATGGAACACATTTTTGCACTACGTCTATCTAATGTGGAAACAGTGATCTCTCTGGAGGAAGATTTTTATCTAACTACGAGTGAAAGATGAAATGATAAAACCTCCCAAATCAATCATGACAATTTGTATTTTTTCTGTTGCCTATTTTTATCTTACACCCTCTCCTGTAAGCAATTATTTGTGAGGATGCAGAGAATAGGAGAGAACTTCAAAGACTCCTTTCTTTCTTTCAGATTATAAACAATTAATCATCAGCTTTAATGCAGTTATTTCCTGGTGATTTGATTCAGTTGCATAGTGTAGCTTGAATAAAGATTTCTAATTACTGTGTGGGATATTTAAATGTATTGTTACATACAATGCTGTATTGTGTTCTGTTGCCTTTTCATTTGAATATTAGTCACACTATTGTATTTCTAAGGTATTCTGTGGATACTTGAGACCTTTCCCTTGCTTCAATTAACTGAGGATGTGTCATCAGAATTTTGCTTTATTGTTTTTTTTAATTGCCTTTTTCCAATACAATGAGTGTAATTAGAGTGATTTTTCATTACGCATGTTTAACTATCTGTTCTGCACAAATCATTCCAAACATGATAAAAAAAGAAATGGGAGTGTGGAGGTAAAGAAGCCTAGCTACCTTTGCTTTACGTATATCCAGGAGTGTAAAGATCTGCACTTTTCCCTGGATACTTGAATACTGTTTTTCATCTCTTATGGAGCCCTCTTATTGAAAAAAGAATGAGAAAGTTAGTATGTAGAGTAGTTTGGGGGAGATGAACTGATGACAAACACAGGAATTACATGAGCATTTTTAAAGCGCAAGTGAGTTTGAGAGCCTGCTCTTTTTTATTTTCTTTACATTTCTTTTGCTTTAAATATTTTTCTTCAGCACCCCTGTAATCAGCACTAGTTACTCTTGCACCTCAAGCACTGTGTTCAGGTTTGGGCCCCTCACTACGAGAAGGACACTGAGGCGCTGGATTGTGTCCAAAGAAGGGCAACGGAGCTGATGAAGAGGCTGGAGCACAGACCTTGTGAGGAGCAGTTGAGGGAGCTGGGGATATTTAGTGTGGAGAAGAGGAGGCTCAGGGGAGACCTAATTGCTTTCTACAGCTACCTGAAAGGAGGTTGTAGCGTGGTGAGGGGTCAGTCTCTTCTCCAAAATACTGCTGATCTGAGAAGAGGAAAGCCTCAAGCTGCTCCAGGGGAGGTTCAGGTTAGACATTAGGAAGAATTTCTACATGGAAAGAGTGGTTCCAATGCAAAGAAACATTGGAACAGGCTGCCCAGAGAAGTGGTCGCGTCATCGTCCCTGACAGTGTTCAAGAAATGTGTAAATGAGGCACTTAGGGACATGGTTTAGCAGGCAGGAGGTTGAGGGGCTTATAGTTGGGCTTCATAATCTTGAATGTCCAACCATAGCAATTCTATGATTCCAGGAGTTCTATCATTTTTGCAGATGCCACCATCCCAGATATAAGTTTGAGAGTCAACACTGCTTGCAATGGTGAGACCTAGATCACATGAATGAATTTGTGGATTAAAATATATTTCAGAATAATTTCATACTCACTGAAGTTGGCAAATGTTACTCTCATGTTGTTTTGCCTCCTTTTTGACCAAAAATGTATTAAGGGTGAGGGAGGGTGTTACATTAAACCAGAGAATGTCAATTTTAATTAAGGGAGGTGACTGTCTCAATGAGTGAAAAACAACCTGCAGCATTCTGAAGGACCTGGACGGATTACAAGATTCTGTTTTTGCCTAGGTCACCTTTTTCTGTAAATAGATCTCTTAACCTGACCTTTCATCTCAGATGTCATCTTTCATGAAATTTGTTAAAATGTAGAAGCTTTCAGATCTGGTGTTCTGATTAAAGCCATTTTGATTTACAGTGTCCATTTTCTCTTTTAGGTGTGGTACAACCAAAAAGGCTTCCATTCACTGCCATCCTACTTAAATGAACTAAATAACTTTATTCTATGGCTGAATTTGCCTCCTACAGTGGACTGGAGACAGTATGGTAATAGTCCTTCTTAAGTGTTTGTTAATATCTTTTTAAAGTTTTTTTTAATAATTTGCAATATGAAAGTTTTGTTGCTATCAAGACAGGTTATAGAGTAAAATCTGAATTTACAGTTCAGTCTCTATACCATATGAATTGCAGAGGACATTCCTAAAGAATAAATAAATTAGTTTGCTTCAGTGGGGGTGTTACTTCAGATAAAACCTGGGGCTACTGATAAATTCACGATAATTTACATATTTATAGCTCACTCATTGCCCATCTCTGTCTCCTGTAAATTCACATGGCAATGTGATGTCTAGTAACATTCCATTTTCCAATAAAAAGGAAAGGCCTGGTACATCATACTACTCTCTATACCAAAGGAGAGTTGGATATATTTGATGTTCAAAATCTCTGATTTGGATATCCCTGAACCTGTGTAGGTTTACTTAAAATCCTCATTTATCAAGCTGACACTTTTTGCTAATCATTTCAGCCAAAGCATAGGCTTTTAACATGGATGAATTTTTAGGATGTCGAATTCTATCTTAACATCAAAGTTTGACAGTTGAGACTAAGTTCTGTTCATGCTAGTTCCTTTCATTTTTGAAGTTACATTAAAAGAGAATTAGTTTGGTATGGAGGCATTTGAAACAACTTTTTCTTTTTGTATGATCATGTATACTCTTACGGTTTAAGGGTGAAATGGCATTCAGAGATTCCTTTCTCTTTCCTTGGAATAATGTGTTGCAGAGAAAAGAACTTTTTTTTTTCTTTCCTTCTTTCTTTATTTTTATCTTTCTTTCTTTTTTTTATCTTTATTTTTCTCTGAGGAGGGGTGGTGTTCATTGTTGATGATTGTGATTTTGATTTATGCATTGGATTTTTGTCAGCAAAACAGAAAGAGTAATGTTGCATTTTCAGTTTGAAGACTTTTAAAATTTTTTACCCATCCTTCCTAAACATAACAGATGATGTGGAGAGCTATCAGAGTTTCCACACAATTCTTGTGTTAGTCTGATCTTTTATCTTTTATTTATAAAAAAGAGGAGAGAGAAGATGAAATAGAAAATTATAAAGTTTTTAGAATGTCAGGTGAAAACAGAATAATGCTGTTTTCTTTCAAAATGGTTGGGATTTTATTTTTTTAAATGAGTGGTTAGCACAAATCAAGGATAATATATTCAAATTTCAATGAAATCAGAATATTTTAAAGAATGGTTTTAAACAAAAACCAACTTTTAATGAAGCTTGCCTGTTTTCAATGAAAAGCAGTAATGCTGTTTTGTTTTCTGGAGCACTGCATGTCCTGTTCAGGAACTTTAGCATTTGAGTATCTTTGGTATAGGTAATGGAGATGTAGGGATTTACCATTCAGAATAAGTTCGGAGAAAATCATAGATAGGTTTCACAGATTATGGAAATGTTGCAATTTTTTTTTAAAATGCATGACGAAGAAGCAGAATAATCAAAACCATGCTTGGTAAAAACTTGAGATGCATGGCTGTCATCTACAGAAATATAGACTCTTTTGTTCTCTACTGGCTTAGTACCTTGGATGAAAATAGAGCTCGTATAATAGACAGCAGTTTAGTTATGTGCATCAACATTGGACTTGTGCCATAAACACGGATTGACCATGCTCTTAAGACTTAATGGAGAGGGACCTAGGGAAATCCTCGAAAGAAAAGGAAAGCCAGCTATATACATTAAAAAGGGGCATTTTTCAATGATAAAAGGAGCAGTTAATCTTGGTTCACTTTGACTTTTAACTTTTCTCATTTAAGCATATTGCTGTTGTAACTTATTTACATACTTTTCTTATTAGCAGGTTGAGTGTAGTTCTGTATAGTAGTGGTTGTACATACTATATCTCAAGATTGAAATATATGTGGTTTGATTTTTTATTTTAATCTTGCAAGCATTAACTCTGTATGTAGATCTATGCATGGTATAGAAAACTGCAGTTTTGAAGCTGGATAGGAGGCTGCAGGAGTGCAGCTCAGTAATTCTTGCTCATAGCAAAGCCATGTTTGTCATAAGATAATTTCCTCCTATCAATGGAACAGGCCCTTCTGAATTAAATTATTTTTTTTTTCTGTCACTTAAAAGTAACTGTGTGAGGACACAGTCTTTTCTTCCTTAATAAAAATAGATCTTGCTTTACTGCACATCTTGTCTAATGTCCTTTCTTCAGTTAGGAGGTTACAGTGAAGAAAAACTTAGGAGAGTTAGGATTTTGTTATAAGAGTTTGTAGAAGGAAATGCCTGAGGATAGGAAGGACATACGTTACCTTATGTTGAGTTATATCCTGAGATTTGTATGTGATCAAACAGTGGAAAAAATGATTTTTTCTTCTCTTGCTGTGTCTCTTCAAGTTATTATAGCCTGACTCTTGATCTTACCGACCACTCCAGTGGGCAGCTAGTGACTATTTAGCGACCGGTAGAGACTTTCATTTTATCATGGCCAAGCAACACTAGCAGCAATAGAAATCCTTTGTTTGCTAGTGATGAGATTTCTTTTTCTTTTTCTTTTTTTTTCCTGAACTATAGATTCCCTCTGGATCTGTAAGTAAGCTGAGGATGCTTGAAAAATCTACTTTTAAAATGTATTTTTAACAGAAGGAAGGAGTTAGTGAGATTTTTTTTTTTTTTTAAGAAAAAAAAACATATATGATAGCCAGCTACAACTTGTAACTAGATGATGAGAAATTGGCCAGATTAAATTCCAAAAACAAATCATAGTTAATGCATCAGATATCTGCTTTTGGTACAGTAGGAATGCTTGTTACCTGAATAGGGCTAGGACTCATCTTCAGAACTATGTGGATAAGCACCTCTAGCATCATATAAATCTGTTTCTGTCCTGCTCACCTATCCTACTGGAAAGAAAATTAAGTACACTTTGTTTCCTAGCTAGTTTAATAAGTAGTACTATTGACTGAGACTTACTGCAGGTTACAAATTCAGTGATAGATAATGGAATTGAATGTGCTAAACAGTAATGGTCTCTGATAGGTAAAAGAAAATTCAGCAAAGATGAGATATGCTGGATTTCTGGCAAAGCTCAGAACCAACCAGTTCTGGTTGGTTTATAAACCTATGTTAAGTATCTTTCTGCAATATGCATTTCCAGAATAAGATAAAATAATTGTGAACAAAAGGAGATAAGAAAGACAAACTAAAAAGTAACATTTTGAGTAGAGCTTGAGATAAAATGCTGTTCATGTAAAGCTGTGACACTTTTCATGTTTACTTGTATACAATTGCATCAATATGTTAAACATGCTGGGATATATGGGGTATATACAAGCTATATAAGGCTATATTAAGGGGAAAAAAAAGGAATGAAAATCATCTATATTATTTTCTTTAATGTCCAAAGGTAAAAAGAGAGTTCTCATATCATTGCTCAGAAGATGAGAAATGTACCAGGTTAAATAGATTTTATGTGAAGTAGCCACCCCATCTCCATCCTTCTATTGAAATAATAGGTATTAAAAAAAAAAAAAAAAAAAAAAAAAAAAAGGAAAAGAAAAAAAAAATAGAACAAAACTTTCATTCTGAGGGCTCGTTTAAGGGTTCATAGAACATCCTCATTTATTTCAGAACCAGTTCTTCAAAAGAGCCTAAGGGATCAAGAGACCCACTTTCAAAAGTATTTTGGTTGAAGGTGGCTTTATAATCTCCTAATCGTTGTGCAAATTGCAATTTTAAACGTCCTTTTCAAAGGAACCTGGAAAATGCTGTTTAGTGGGGACCTTCTCATCCCTGTCTTGTTAGTGTAAAAAGGATAAAATATAAATCACTAGTGAGGAGCTGCTGAGAAATGCCCTATAAAATAGAAATTGTCTTTTTAGTAAATGTGTTATTTTGTAAATTGTTATTTGTTAAATTGTTATTTTGGCAAGCTCTATAGCAAAAAAAAAAAAAAAAAAAAAAATTAAAGGAAGGAAGAAAAAAAATTTTATGAAAATAAGATAAACAGCAAAAAGAACTTTGTAGCTTTCCAGCTCTGCCTATGATCTTTTACCTGTGATACCAAGAGTGAACAGAAATACAGACCCTTTCATATTTCCAAATGTATAAATGCATCTTACCAAAATAACTGGTAGCTCTTACTGTCTATGGTGAAAACTGGCATTAAAACCTTGCTTCATTTCTTTCTAGATTGAATTTCCATTAATAGAAACATATAAGAATAGGCATGCAGTCACACCTCTTACTTTCTCTGATCACTAAAAAGTTGCCTCTTATTTCTCAAGTGTTTCAAAGAAGTCTTGGCATCGTGGTGTTACTCTCTGAATTAAGTTAAGTTACTCTCTGAATTAAGTACTCTCTGTACTTAACCCTTAATATAGTATAAGGATAAACACAGCCACAGTTTTTATTGCTACAGATTCCTTTATGCAGGTCTTGGGACCATTGAAATTGGCTGTAACAATTTTTGGTCCAGGCCCATGAAGAAGCCTAAATTGTTAGTATAAGGAAAAAAAAAAAAATGTGACCAAGTCTGCTGTCTAGGATACAAGAAGATTGTTACAGGGCAATTGGAAAAAGTCAGGAGCATATAATGGTGATGGTAATGTAGATGTGGAATGATTCACTTAATATTAAGAAATGTATGAAAAGGAGAAGACAGGATTAGAACCTGAATCACATTTGTTAATAGTACATGTCATGTTTTCCCTTGTGAATGTTGATTTGGTAGAATTTGCCCTGAAGGCTGTTTGCAGAAGTCTTGCAACTAGAATCCTTAAAAATCCCTTGCATAAACACCACGTTTAACAAAGGCTTTGGGCTTTGTTGTTTACAACCTCTTGGTTATTCTGTCATTTATGTTCTGTGTTTTGAGTTATGATTTACACTTCATTTTTCCTTTTGAATCCTTAAAGATGCTGTTTCGATGTCAATTTAATAAGCATTGTTACTGCAGTTTTACATAACAAAAAGGTACATAACAAAAAGTCAGGAAAGGAACCAGTAAGTGATTTTACCTCAGAATAACAACTATGTCAGGATAGATATATAAAGACAGACAGTTGAGGTGATTAGAAGGGGAAACTGAGGAAAGAACAGATTATACAAGTGTCCTGTAGGATCTTTTTATTAAAAAACATCTGCTAGTAAATAAATTATACCAATTGTGTTAGCTTTGCTGTATGATGATATTTGACAATTTTCTTAAGTTAAGAGAACTTTTTTTCCTGTGAATTATAAGCCAGTGTGTTGGCTTTATGCAAATTCACCAGTCATGTTTGGATAACGATGGAGAAATAAAAGAAATCATTATGCTGAAATAACGTAGAAAATGCAGAAAACCATAAAATTCCAGGAAAAAAAAATGAGGAAAAAAAAAAAAGAATGGATGGCAAGCTGGGTATATTTAATGCTTTGACAAGACTTGGGACTTAATTTAGCTTAACAAGAACGTTGTTTTAATGAATGAAATTTAACAGCTTTGCAAAAGTTCATTGCACTTGTATATGTGAATTTTCAAGAATGCAATTGTTTGTTTCCTCTACACCATTTGAATGACCATTGACTAGAAAATGACTACAACTTTTGAGAAGAGGAATTACTACTTTGGATATCTTTTTGATTTAAAGGCCTATATTTTCCATCTGTGAGGTGTGTATTTTTACCTATTGTTAGTGATTGAGTTGAAGAGATTTTCTTTGCAAAATGTCAGCCATGTGCAATCAATAAATGTGACATTAGTACTGATAAAATGCCAAACTTCAATAGTAGCCTTCCTTCCTCGAAAGATTAGCTATATGAACAAATACAACCTTTGGTTCTGTGTTTTTTTATCTTTGTTACAGACAATATCTTAGCACAGTTGAATCTACTCCTGCAACTGAAAATGTAGAAAAGCCAAGTACTGATTCTATTTGTTCATTAGCCTTTGGTGCATCCAGACTCTAAAAATCACTCAACAGAAGATGGTATTTGCTTAGGCAGCTTGGTAGCTAAGCTCATTCAGCTGCTCATTAAGGATTTAGTCTTTTCATTCATCTTGTGTAATGAGGTTTCAGCAAGCGAAGGGGTCACTTAGGTGTTAGATGGGTGATCCCTGTAGCTAATGACCAGAATAAGATGATGTATGAGGCCAGTGTTCCAGAAATGGATTCAGCTCAGGGTATTAAAAACTTTCGTTGGGAGTTTTCCCAAAAGACTATGCCTGGCACAGACAGAGAGATGTGAAATGTAAGAGAAATTAACACTTCAATTTGTGAACTTGAGGGTGGAAGAAAAAATATCCCTATTATTATTTAATAATAATGTCATATTTTCATATTTTGTATTACATTATTTGTGACATATAACAACATGTTATATTTCATTTCTCATTTCTGTTCATTTCTCAGCATCAGTCCAGTTTTTCTTGAGTGCAAATATTTAAAACTTAATGTTATGATTTTGCATAAGCAAGTCTTTTGTTTCAAGCAATACTAAAGCCAAAGCATAAAGAAACTAAATTTCATAGTATTACAAGACAATTTAGGCTCATAGTCATGTATGAAGAGTAATATTTTTGTAGTAATTCTGATTTGATCAGTGCTTAGCAAGAGGCTAAAGATGTTTTGTTTTATTTTGTTTTGTCGTGAAAATGACAAATGTTGATCTTAAGCAAAATTGTGACTCTTCTAAATGGGAATATATCTAGTAATGGTCCTGCTTTCCCTTTGTTTATCAGTTACCCAATGAAAGGAACAGATTTATCTAGTTTGAAGCAGCATGTCATAAATACTCAGGTGGTCATTGATAGCAAAATATGTAAAGATTAATAGGGGAGAGCAGCCAAGTTCTGTCACCTGTAAATCTAGTGAAGTCTTTGGTTTACAGGCAAAATCTTCATTTTGAGTCAGAAGCTCAAATTTGTGCTCTCGCCTAATAAAACCTATAGAGAGCTGGTAATTCCACCTCTATTTGAAGAAAGAGTAAGAAAAATATATCTAAAAAACAGTATCTTCATGTTCTTTTAATTTTGAAGTGAAGGAGAGGCAACATGACGCCAAATCCTGGTGCTAGAAACAGATGATGCATCTTTTGAAGGTCCAGAGTTGTTTCAGTTGTGCATCATGACCAAGAGAGGGTCCTTATAAGGATAGTAAGAAGTTTGCTGGCACCGTGTTGAAGAGTTTTCAATGCATAGTCTGCAAGGCAAAACCTTGACTGAAGCTTCATTTCCTTTTAACAGTGCCCACAAAAGTGAGATGGCTACAATTTTATTGCCTTTGGTTCTTTGTCCTGCTCCCTTCATCTTGCTTTGCTTCTCTTTCTTGAAACTCTTCATCTTTTTTTTTTTTTTTTTTTTCTCATTTCTTTTTTATTCTTCAACTTTTTTTTCTTCTTTCCCTTTGGTTTTCATAGTTTCTGCTCCAGCCGTGCTTGTTTTACCTGATTCATTTCCACCTAGATCTTGTGTTCCTGGAAATCCAGAAGGAAGGAAACTCATGTGAATTTCAAAGATTGTGCTCTCTAGAACTTAAAGCTTTGATCTAATATTTATTCTTTAATATTTTTTTTTTCTTTTCATAGGGATCACACTTTATAGCCAGCCCTACGGCGGAACTTTCCTGGATGAGGACAAAATGTGAGCAAACTCCTAAAATAAGCAAAGAGCTGCAGTGAACAGGCAGTTCAAACTGTGCTTACAATAAGCAGATATGTTGCATGCAATAGATGTAGGAACTTGAGAGGTGCAGTTGAATTACAGTCATGAAATATTTTCTGCAGTATCTTGTTTATATATCAACTGTTCTGTTTGTGTCAGATATGCTTATATGTTTTTGTAGGGAAGAATACTTTTCCTGTCCTTGAGAAAGTATTTGTGAGCAGGTCATTCTCAAGTGCATTAATTGTTGGAAATGATGGACATGTTTCTAAATTTTGACTTGCTGCAAAGTTGGAAATACTGGCAAAAGTGCTACTTTACTGTTCCCACTTTGAAATACAGATTGTGTTCCATAATTAATATATAGTGTTGTAAATTAAGATATCATCTTGTTACAGTTCTCTAATGAGATGCTGAGAGTGTACAAATGTGGTGCTGGCATGCAAGATTGAGGTCCAAATGTCTGTTCTTTTCCTCAGGCAAGACCTATATTGCAGAAACTGATAATAATTACATATTTTATGTATTTTAATGTAATAGTTTTTCTGGTAAGGAGTTGGATTTGAACATTTTTTTTTTCTTTTTTTCCTTTTTTGCACCACTTGGCTTTTGCCCCTAGAATGGAGAACGTTCGTCAGTGTGGTGTAGCACTGTGTATCATGTTGGGCTTCTCCATCCTTACTGCATCCATTGGAAGTGCAATAGTGAAAGACAGAGTATCTGGCGCAAAACGCCTGCAGCACATCACAGGCCTTGGATACAAAACTTACTGGCTTGCAAACTTCCTCTGTGATATGGTATGTACCATGGATGGCAGCATGTGTCTAGATGTGACCCCTTGAATGGTTTGGTGCAACTTAGCCAAAGGAGCATGGTCACAGTGAATACTGAAGTAGGATTTTTGACTTGCTTTCTTCAAGCCCAAGAAATTGTTCTCCATTCAGAGCTATAAGCAAGGGTAGCAAAATAAGATAGACTTTCTGGCTGGTTGCCAGTTACAGATTGTTTCATCAGCTGTATAAACAGATGATCCAAAGAAATCCCATCTCACGTGGATTCCATTAAATTCTAATCTCTTTTGCAAAGGTGATTTTTTTTTTAAAGCCAATCTATGGAATTTCTCTAATATATACAAAAAGTGCATGTATATGTCTCTTCTTGAAAGACTTCTGCATAATTCTTTTGTGATGAGGCTTGCTGTATCAGTGTGTTTGCAGGAAAATTGAGTTAGACTGTCCATTTCTGGGAAAGGTACAAAGCTCCTATTCGTAGAGAACTCAGGCTTTCCATGCTGGAAACTTAATAACTGTTTTTAGTAATAGGAACCGTTCAAGAAAATGGCACTTTAGCTTGAAAGTTTGCTGTCAGAGGCAGTAGAGAAAAAGTGGAATCAACTGATTATTCCAAAGATTTCAGGCTACAGGGGAGGGACATAAATCTTTTGCACTTTGCTTGCGATGCAAAGGACAGGGATTTTCACACCACTCTGTTCTCATTCAAACTATTCTAAATCTGAAACTTTAGAGCTTCAGCCATCCATGCTTGAAAATCAGGACTTTTACACTTGAGGAAACTTGAAGTAAGAGAACATTTATCCAGAAATTATTTACCTAGGCAGTCAAACTTGTATTCCCTTTGCTACTATTCCAGGAAGCTTTGGTAAGAACTTGGTCCCTCATCATTCAGCTCCTCCTTGTGCAGCTAAGTCAGCTCCTTGTTATTTTTTGTTAATCTCTTCCTTTGAAAATGTTCTCACAAATTCAGCATCATACTGCATGATCAATCATGATCTGAGAAAGAACAGACTCTGCTTTAAATGCTAATTGTGCTCAGGATCATTTAGGGACTCTGAACACATGAATATAGAAACTGTTAAATTTTAAATCCCTCTGCACATTAAGTGTTACGGGTTGTGTCTGGTGTTATTTATAATGTAGTCTTTACTAGACTGAAAGATTTATGAAACTACTGTCCTAGGAATCTGGCTGTTCTTGGTGTATTTATGCATATGACTAGTGTTCATTACTATATTCCTCAAAAGAAAAATGTATAAATTTCATGACAGATAGAGTTATTTTCTGTAGATTAATCTTATGTCACTGCAGGAGCAAAATTAGGATTTTTATGTTGGCATTCTACTTTGTGCATTCCAAACTTTTATAACTTACTGCTCATCTGGATAAGCTCTTTAACAGCATTTAATTCTAAAATTTATTTATTTTTAGAAAAAAAGTCCCATGTCTGTTGAAACATATCAGAACTTAGTGTATGTTTTGCAAAAGCTCCAGAAAGCTGAAATCTAGATCTGTGAAATAAGGTAAACCATGAACAAGGTCACAATATTACATTTGTCTCTATGTTTTGCTCCATTGTACTTTTCTTAAATCTTTAAAAACAAACATATGGACAGAGATGCAATGCCCTCTGGGTTTGCATTGCACTTCACTATGAAAGTGAGTAATTTTAACAATTAGAACATTGGGTTTTATACTCTGAATATTTAGACAGACCTTAATAGTTATATGGTTAATAGTCATTTCTTACTTTTATCGCAGTTGCATCCCAATCTTCACTATGTTAGAAGGTTAGATGTGGCACTGCATTCAGAAAGGGAAGCAGTCACTGCCGCTGTAGAGAGAGCTCAGTTTTAATGCACAGAGCAGTTAGAGTGAAGGGAGCAGAAAACAGATCTTGCCCATCTTTCACCCCCTGTTAGATGAGAGCAGGACCCATCTCTCTGGAGTGCTTGGATGTGAACCCCTCTACCAATTTCATTCCCAGCTAATAAGTACTTTACTAACATTATATCAGGAGCCTATTACCAAATGTTTATTAAATGTTGCCTAGTGGCTATGTCTCTTCTAAATACTTCGTCTGTTCCTACTAGAAGCTGTCATTTACTTCATCTGTATGCACTGTCTTTCATTAAAGTCTCTTTAGAAATTGTATCCTTGATAGTCTGCTATGACTAGAATCACCTATGACTACAAATCAAGGAAACTGCTGCTCCTGGTTCCTAGCCTCTGTATTCACAGAGTAGTCCGGGGCTTTGAGTGAGTCACATCTGAATCCTTTAGCTGGGAGAATTAGCTTGTTAAACAGATGTATTGGAAAAGTTAATAGAAATGAAAGTGAGAAAGATGCACTGTTTTTAAATTTGTCAGATTCATTTACACATGTAAACCTGTGTGTAAGGGGGACAGTTTCACAGACATTGTAAACTCTGCAGTATCAGTGATCCTCTGCCTAACTCAAGGGTAATTATACTGCAAATCTGGAAATGTTAAGTTGTAAAGTCCTTCTATGCTAATTGAGTAAGACCAATAAGCAAAGTTCCTTTTTTCCTTTTTCCTTGTGTTTCTAGCTGTTCTACATGGTTCCAGTTGCCCTGTGTGTTGGTGTGATTACTGCCTTCCAGCTATCGGCCTTCACTTTCCGAGAAAACTTGGCAGCCACTGTTCTCCTGCTGACACTCTTTGGGTATGTGATTAGGAATGTTACTATGGCATTACGGCTTGTAAGAAACAAGCAAAAAATCTTTAGGCTTGGTTTGCACCTGCTGCTGGATGTGTGATTTTCTGTCACTGGAAATGGTTATGATTCCGCAAAAGATGGTGAGAAAACAAGTTGAAACATGAGGTTGAAAGCTCCACAGCAACAGGGAGCCTTATACACAAAACACTGGAAGTGTCTGAAGGAAACAGACAGCTGGTGTAACAATCATTTGCTGTCAGAAATTGATTGTATGTTACCTTCCGATAAGGTGGTAAAATAATAGCAATCAGGCCAGGATTTCAATGATCAGTGGTGGAGAGTATCATAAAGAATTGCCATCTACTTCTTATGTACCATCTTTCCTCTTTCTGCAAATCTGTAGTTCAAAGAGCTTCAGGAACTTGTATTTCCAGTAAGAAGACTGGCCAACCTGGAGCTCTGGACTGGTTGAAGAATTGATTTAGCTGATATTGTGACATTGGAAAAGTTCTTCCATCTCACCATCTCACAAGTTTTATGTGACAAAAAGTTATTAAAAAATAAAATAACTTGTTAAAAAGAGAGCTAGTTTGTCTATATAATGAGTGTACTCTGTGCTCAATCTAACTAATGATCTTACTGTGTGCAGTCCCCGGTGATGTGTGAAATGCTGAAGAGGAATAATTAACTGATAAGCATTTTGAAGAATTCTCTTCCTTATCTCAAGCAACTAACAGTTGCTGCCTTCATGGTTGGGATTGCGTATCCTCAGAGGCAGGCGCTTGGATAATGAAACACAATTGTGCTCATTAGGGAATCCCAGGGAAAGAGAATAGAAAGGGACTTCCTGTAAGGTCAGGGCATGTGCCATCCAAGGAATAATCTTGGATGAATGATGTAAAAACCTGTTTACATCTTGAAATTGTTGTCAAGATTTCATGACTCCAGTGACTCTCTTTGGAGAGCTGTTTCAGAATCTCCAATATCTGGGTGCATTCTGCTAACTTCTAGCCTACGTTTGGAGCCATGCCTTATATGACACTAAACATCTTTGGCAGGGTCATGCAACAGGTCTCAAGGACAGTCTGTATCGTGAACTTCAGAGGGGCCATTCTTCCTCTTTCACCCACTGCTCATCCTAACTAAATATTAAATGTGATGAAGCCTGTTATGGTCATTTCATCTTTCTCTATTATTGTGTATTGTTTATTTCTCACTTAACAGCATTCCATAGTGCATTTCTTTTCTCTTAAAATTGCATTTTTCTCTTTGGAGTATACTTGTGCAACTTTTGTGATATAGAATAAAGGCAGAAATAGCCCAAATATATCAAAAAAAGTTAAATAATACAGCATATGCTTGAAAGAATACTCAACAAGTTCCTAGTGTACTACTTCAAAGCAGATTTACTAGTGCTTCAAAAGTGTTAGAGTCTTGCAATTAGACTGCATTTATTTTCCTTTTAGTAGTAGCAGAAGTGTTTTATAATGCTATATTTTAAGCACTTTTGTCTAATATGGTCTGTCTTTGCTGTTCCCAAAATAACAAATTACAGCTAAAGTTGAAGCTGACTTTTGCAGTCAGGAAGGAATGGTTAGGAAACTAACCATTAGGATTAGGATACTTTCAAATCTGTGCTTCAACATCATATAACTTTAGTGCTGTATATTTGGAAAAATTGTACTCTGTCCTTGGCAGCTGTAAGTGAACAACTTAAATTTTCCTATCATTTATATTGGAGTAACATCACTTTAAGTCATGTGTCTCTCCTCAGCTCTGTTTCTAAGGTGGACTTATCCTGAATTTACCCTTTTGTAATTCAGAGCAAAATTGAGAGCTGTGATTTCTGTATGTACAAGAGGGGAAGAAAGTTGGTGTGATACATACTGTCAGTAGGATGCTAAAAAAATACCTTGAACACTCTTAAAATCTTCCTTTGAGACCCTAGCCATGTCACGCAATCTTTATGTTGTTGTAAACTCTGGGTAACATCAATATTACTTCACAGCAGGATTGGAAAGTTTGTTTCCTAAGGTTTTGGTGTTCTCAGATGAAAACGTTTGTTTATACAGCACAAAAAAAGAACTTTTATGGCTCATAGGCTGAACTACTGTCTAAAGCACTGAAGTTACAGATTTTTGATTAGTTTCTCTGGCATTGATAAGTATAATAATAATAATAATAATGTATACATATATTAGTAGTATAAAAAAGAAATACTACTCATATTTATGGCTATGCATTAGGGAGTGCTGACTCCTGTGCTCCTTGAAGTCTGTATGCTGTTGTTTTTTCTGCTAGGGAGTCTGGCACTTATGGGAAGCTAATTTCCTTCATATGGCACTTCAAACTCATCTCATTTGTCTGGGGTATATTTTAGCCCAAATACTATCTAACTGTTCTTGATAGAAAATAATGACTTTCCATTTTGGATGGGCATCAACTAATATGACTGAGCTCAGAATTCCTTCCCTGTTCCTTTAAACATTTGCACAGAAGATGGTGTAACTAGGAACCTCTTGTCCTGTTGCTGCTGTGCTGTGTGGCAACTCTGGTCTCATTTTGTATGACAAACACTTCACTAACTGGCAATCTGCTGTGATAATTTATAATGCTTAAATAAATTTAAGATGACTTCTCTGACATAATTCAGTTCTCAATTCAGTTCTCAGAACTGCCAGTTTGTTGGCAGTGTTTATACCAGTTCAATGATTTATGGTTGCAAAAAATGATTGTTCAGCATCTATGGTTTAGTTTTCAAATATTTGGTTTTAATCTTAACTGTATCTCTGGGCAAATTATTGTAAGTTGTATGGTTTTCTGGTTATTTAGAAATAAGGGTTGTGAGCTTGCTGGAAGACTGAAAGCAAAAATATGCAACTCAAAAATGGAATGTGTCTGCTGATTATAGTATAGTTCATATGTCTGTAGAAAAATAAGGTAAGTTAGTCAGGAAAATATATTATAAATTTGCCCGCCCTTCTCAGTGGTGGAAATGCTCTCCTACCGTAGAAATAGGGAGTAATCTTTATTCTTTCTATTACTATATTATATTATATTATATTATAATATTATTACATTACATTACATTACATTATATTATATATATTTTTTTTGATTGGTTATTTCTTTTTCTCTTTTGGAGGCTAAAACCTATTTTTTTGTGAAAAGGCTTTGTTTTGTTTTATGTTTCTTTAACTTGTTTCAGATATGCAACTCTACCGTGGATGTATCTTGTATCCAGATTCTTCTCAAGTTCAGATATAGCTTTTATTTCTTACATCTCCTTAAACTTTGTGTTTGGCCTTTGCACGATGCTGGTGACTCTCTTACCTCGTTTGTTAGCAGTAATTTCTAAAGTGCAGGTCAGTATAAACTTTAGCTTTATGTTTAGTTCAGAGGTATATATGCACACACATGCGTATATGTCCATATATATACATACACATATGCATATATAATCTGCGCATATATATAAGTACACACACAAACTTTGGAAAGTTCGTTTTAGTTGGAAACAAATGTTTCCAACTAAAGAACACATGTAATTTAAACATGTTTGATTTTTCTGTGCCTATGTATAATGTACTGCTTACTACCATGTTTAAGTCTGCAATTCTAATTTGTTTGTAGAAGAAGAAGAAGGAAAAAAAAAAAAGGTGAATCCTAATAATGGAAAAGCAGCTTTAATTGAAACTTTGACACTTTTCCAGACCATTAAGTTGTAATTTGTACATAATGGGAGCTGTTCTGGTCCATTGAATAGATTATATGCCTTGTGAAATGTGTTTGAAAAATATTGACATAAGAGATAAGCTGCTTATTCTTAGTATCTGTGATGCCCTGTATGAATAGTAAATATGCATTCTCACTCCATGTAATTATTCATAATGATAATTAAGCAAGTTGATGGAAAAGGAGGGATCCAGAACGTGTATATTTGTGTATCTATAAATATTTCACATGAAAAAAAAAATTGATGTCTCAAACCAAATCTAGAATATATGCCACTCAGCTTTGGAAGCAGATTTGATGCTGAGTAGGGTTAAGAATGTAATTTGAAGTGACTGGCATTAAATACTAAAATTTTAACACCAGAAAATTAAATGCTTGGCCACATCATTCTATATTGCTTATGTATTGCAGATCAGATTACATGGTAGAGTACAATGTAATTCCTGTTAGATACCAGTTTATTGGTTAGCAGGGGAATAGTGTAGTTCGTCAGCGTTGCCTTGTATGGTGGCAGTATTCCTGGTTCTGTGACAGGGAGCAGACACAAGGCCACACACAGGTGTTGTTGTTACATCTACTCTACTTCCAAATCCTAAATATAAAACTGCTTATATGGTTTTATTTTTGTTTACTTCCCCCTCTAGCACCTTGTTTTATAAAGTAACTATGCTGGAAACCCATATTAGCATTTTATGTATTAGATGTCATTGTTGTTTAGTAGATGAAATAAATTGGATGTCTGTTATGTCTGTGAGCTTCAGTTAAAATTAGGATCCTATGGCTTTAGGCATTCTAAAGATACATATTTTTAATGTCTGTAAAAATACAAAATTGATGACAATGTGCATTGTTGAAATCAATGAGCTTAAACAGAGTTCACCTTAAGTAATATTCAAATGAAGTTTGAATTGAAATTTATAAGTGTGCTTAATTTCCTGTTGGAGGAAACTAATATTTTCCTTCCTTTTTTTTTTCTTTTTTCTTTTTTTTTTTTTTTTCATTCACTGACTCTTAATACAGAGTTTTCAGAATGTCTATGAGACCCTTAAATGGGCATTTATTATATTCCCACAATTCTGCTTAGGGCAAGGGTTGATAGAACTTTCATACAATCAGATCAAGTTTGACCTGACCAGCAGCTTTGGAATAGATTCGTACGTGAGCCCGTTTGAGATGAACTTCCTCGGGTGGATTTTTGTGGAAATGGCCCTTCAAGGAACAGTTCTTCTTCTTTTACGTATTTTTCTTCATTGGGATCTCCTCCAAAAAGCAAGGTGTGTAGTGTATAAAATCATTTGTGTTCTCTGATAGTGGACATTTAGTAATTTCTCAAAGAAAGAAAATCATGGAACCATTTGTTTTCCTTTAATGAGATTGTGTTACATGTTATGTACTTTTCTGTGCAATTGGCTTTAATTTAGTTTCAGTGGTTTCATCTAAAAGGAAAGTTTCTACTGTAATTATGCTTTAGATTTTACATTTTTAGATATTTTTTGTTACTTATCCCAAAAGATGGTGGTGTCCTGAAAAGATTTCCTTCTCACTACTTTTTCTTTTTTTTTTCTTTTTTTTTTCTTTGTTTTTCTTTTTTTTTTCTCCAGTGTAGTCAGGCTGCTAACTTATCTAAACTTAATTAGCAGTGTAGTCTGCCTCACTTTTTGGCACCATTTTTTCCAGAGGGACCTCAGGTGTTTTCTTCATCAAATTTCTGGAAGGTATAGCTGTAAAGAGATTAAACATGCCTCCAAACATCTGATAAGCTTCCAGTCATATGAAAGTAGTGTGCATGTATGCTTGGTCATCTGAACAGAAACAGCCTGAATATCCCTTGATATGACTGGGTGATACTGCCTAAACCTTAGTGTTTGGTGCCACTTGAGATCTGCTGGCCTCCAGCTCGTGCTTCAGAAGGGCTGATGTCTCCTACCTGTCTCGTGTCATTTTGCTGGTCCCTGGAGGGCACTTACAGATGACCTGCTCACGAATGGGCATTGCTTGACCACATTTAGGCAACTGAATCAAACCCTGTGGGTCTTCTGTTTTCCCCAAGAACTTGCTGCAAGTTGTATGGAGATTGAGCTTTGTGCTTTCAGCTTTTCTAGCAGCTTTTCTTTCAGCTAGTGCTTTCCTTTCAGCTTTTCTTGGCATCAGGGCTTTAGTTATACTTTTATGCTGAAAATGAGCCACAGTGTTTTTCTACTTTGATATCTATTTTGCTTATATTGCAAAAGAAAGTAGTGATTGTTTCTTAAGAAGACTTTATTATTGGTTTATTTCAGTTCGTTCAAGTGTTATGTTTGCTTCCAGGTTATTTCATCCAGATGGTTTTGTGTTCCCATTCTTCCATTTTGAAAGAACCTTCCCATTTCATTATTTCATTTCTGACTTAAACTCCACACCATCAAAAAAAGGACTTAATGTTAAGCCATGTCACCATTCAAGTTTGATTTGAAGAGTGTAGTTGCGTTTTAGAAAGGGGAGAAAAGAAATATGAATATGGCATGTAAATTAGTGGAAATTTCAGGAAAAAAATAAGAACTTGTGGTTGCTGTTTCTCTTGGATTCTGCTGAGATTTGATCACTGAACTTTAAGGGATCACAATCAGGGAAATAAAACACAGTTATCCAGAGTACAGCATTGTCCAGTTTGCCATGTGACATTTGTTGTCACCATCTGTCGTAGGGGTCAGTGCTCGGTTAGCAGCATGGTCAACACCTCAGAAGATACTGATGTAGAAATGGAGCGACAGCGACTCTTTGGTGGAAGAACGGCTAATGACATCCTGCTGCTATACAACCTCAGGAAGTGCTACGGAGGTTTCAATAAGAAGAATGCAGCTGTGGAGAACATCAGCCTGGGAATACCAAAGGGAGAGGTAAAGAAGTCTTTTTTTCTTTTCAAAAAGAGGTTTGATTTTGAATAATTGTTGAAGCGCGTTCAACATATCTGCAATCAAAGCTCTGAAGACAGCAGCTGAACACTTTCAATTGTGGTAATTTCTGAAAATCAATAGCCATACAGAAGTAAAGCTGTGACGATATTGAAGAAGCAACTGCTCAGTGGCTGATAGATTTGTTTTTTGTTTTTTGACTGTTTTGGTGTAAGAGGCCTATTTTTTTTCCTTGGTATTTCTCTTTACCAAGTTAGAGTTTTATGAGCTAACATAAAAAGCAAAATAGGTAGCATGACTGCTTCAGTGCCCAAAGAGAAAGTCAAGAGCATCCTGGTCAGTTGCAAGCTGTGGACAAAATCCTGAATTTATCCTTTTTTTTTTTAAATATATCATCTACTAATATGCTATGTGAATAAGCCTAAACCTAACACTGAATTTTATAATCCCTAGGACGCCAGAAGAGCATTGACTTGATTTTTTTTTTTTTTTTTTAATAAGAGTGTGGATTATTTCTGACAATGCACAGGAATGCAGATTTTCATTTTAAATACATTGATAGGGAAAGGAAGGCTACTTTTTGACTGCTGATAGCAAACAGTAAGAAAAACTAAACCACTAAGGGTTTACATCCAGTTGTAGATTAGATAACTGGGGTAACTGGGGTAACCTAGTGGATGTTACTTCTGATTGAAACCTTTCTATCAGTAAGAAAGTTCATAAAGCAAGTATTAAAACTTGTATTTATTTGATATAGAAAAGGGAATGTACATTTCATTAATACATATATCTACATGCAGAGTCTTAAAGGTATCAGACAGGAAATAAGAAAGGGAAAAAAACATTGGAGGATCAATATTGCTTATGTTTCCTTCAGAGCAGCAAACAAATGGCAGTCTCTCACTTTTGTTCCCCTTCTTGTTCCTGGTTAGTGCTTTGGACTCCTGGGAACAAATGGAGCTGGGAAAAGCACAACATTTAAGATGCTGACTGGAGACATCATCCCATCTGCAGGGCGTGCTGTTATCAGGACTCCTACAGGGTAAATAACACAGGGTTTGATCGGAATAGTGCTAACAGATAATGCCAAGGAGCAAGGATCAGCATGCCTCGAGTCCTTATATTATACTCAAAGGACTTTTTTTGTTGCCTTTAAAATGTATATGATGCTACTATTTGGGGTGGGGTGAGGGTGTGGGGGGTCAGAGAAGGGGGAAGGGACAAAACTTTTTAAAGGTTGCTGATTGGGTTAAGCAATTTAGCACTGTTTAATCCTGTGTGACAGCTTAGTTGAGAACAAAACTGTTAGGTAGAAAAAGACCAGGATATATATAGTCTTAATAGGCTTTCTTATTAAATCTAAAAAATTATCATATTAATCTTCCCAGCAATATTGATGAAGTGAAGTTATTTTTGAGGCAAATCAAAGTAAATATGCATATGTACATGCACAGTCCCCCCCCCCCCTCCCCCCCCGCAATGTGTACACATCTGTCAACTCCCGAGATGCCTCTCAAAAATTGTTAAACATTTGTAAGGACTCGCTAAAGTGATTTTCCTTTGGAAATGTGATCCTTAAGCGAATAAGATGAGAGGTAAGCTATGCAATGGCTCTGCAGACACTTAGATACCTGATTTCATTTACGGCTGAAGGTCATTTGCTCCAAACCCTACTGAAACTCAGTGTGCTATGGCCACATATGACAAAATGCACGTGCATTTATGGATTTTGTATAGTTTCATCTGTACAACATGGCACCATTCTTTGTTGGGAATCTACTGGAGACCTACAGAGCAAATGATCTGATCTGGTCAGACAGTTCCCAGTATTTTAATACCTACATGAAGGCAAGTCTGCTTACAGAGTTTTAAAAATGAGTCCTTGCAATTATGTTATGCTTGCTAAATACATGAATTATTTTATCAGAGCTCCAGAATATAACTATTCCAAAAAAAGTGCTCTATTTCTTTTTGTTAGATATATTGGTAGTGTACTTGTGGCTAAACATATTTTTTTTTCTCAGATCAAATTTAATTTGCTATTGGTATTCCACAATAGATTTGAGTATGCAGTAATATCTAATTCTGTTTAAATAATGACATAATATTTGTAACATTTGTAGTGGGTAGGTGCTATCCACTTTCCTTGCACATAGTGTGTGCTACTTTTATTTCCCTCACCTATAATATATTTTATAAATAAAACATGAAAGCACAGTTTGAGGTGCATAGTGACAACACAGCTAGGAGAATAGATGGGCACCCTAGAGTGTTCAAAATATCCTTGACAGTGTTAACTATCATTCTATATTATGATGTCAATCCAGGTTATGAGTTTAAAGTTTCCTGAGAGGCTTAAAATATAAGCATATAACTGAATACTGAATTCATACTTCTGTGTTCTCAAAACTTATTGCTGATCTGCTTGAACACTCTAATGGCTGCATTCTCAAATAGGAGCTGCTATTGAACAGTAACTAAGCTTGGGAAAATGAGCAACCTTAAATCAGGGAGAAGACATCTGGGTCTTCTTAGACTTTGTTGATTTTTTTTTTTTCCCCTCTTGGCCACTGCTTCTAAGTAATAAGCTTCAGAATAGAGCAGTAAAACTAACTTAAGGTTTTATAGTGCTCCAGGAGCAGAGCTTGCCAATAGAGGCAAAATTCTTCCACTCCCCAGTGGGATTATATGCATAAATATACCATAAGTCTGGAGATCCCTTCTACAGTTGAACTGCTATTAAGGATACCAATCCAAGGTAGAATAACATTTTTTGAATGTAATTGATTTGTAAACTCAAGGCAAAAAAGGTGATGGCTATGATCTGTGCACCACTTCAATGAAAACATTTTGTAAGATAGTGAAAGATATGAAGATGCTTGAGATAGGAAGGATTGGACATTACATGCATTTTGTTCTATTCTAGGTATCGCTATTTTCTTTTTTACCAGTGGTGAGATTTTTACTGCTTAAGAGGACATGAGCAAAGAGAAATATTAAGATCCCAAACAATGAAATGAAAAATTATTTTTAAAAAAATTGTCTTGAACACCTTTCAGTTTTAGATGTCTCCAAATGGCACTTGTTTTTTACAGTTTTAATGAGCAATTGTTAAAATAAAATGATTATGACTGAATCTCAGGACATGTAATTCAATATTTGGAAGCAAAAAAAAAAAAACCCATGGAAGTCCACAAAGTCAAAGAACTGTTTCCATTCCTCTAGTTTGCTGGACAGTGCTATAAGGCTTCTGAGGAATACGTAAGCGTGTATGTTCACTACAGAATTTGTTACAGGACAGCTGCCACTTCCATAAGTCACCCCTTTCTGATTTTACTATTCTCTTGGCTACTGATAAATGAATGTGTATGTCTTTGTAATGCATGAAGGAACATGACTCTGTCTTATTGCATATCAGGTATGTGTGGTTTTGGGTCTATTGATACGTACCTAGACCTTGATGGGAGACATAAATGGAGGAAGGCGGCTAGAATGTCAAGAAGTCTTCTCTTTTTCTCGTTCAAGAAGTGTGCACAAAGGGCAAATATTCGTGGTGCACAAAAAAAGAGGAGAAAGACCATGAAACTGTTGCTGGTCACAGCTGCAGACAGCTTGGCAGTTTGCAGATTTAGACTTCTTTCATTTGAAGCCTATGTCATGAAACAGCCTCCTTAGAAAGACCTCTTATAGCAATTCTTGATTAATTTGGGAAGCAGGTTAGATGTGGATCCCATCTGTCTTGAGTTTGATCAGAAACAACACAACTTCTTGTTTATTTCAATAATTAAATGATAATGATCCCATAATAAATAGCTTATTCTTAAGAAACTTAGAGAAAACTGGGACTACTCTTATGAAAAATAAAGCTTAGCACAATGCATAAAAGCTAGATATTATATAATGCTTTCCAGTATTATTTGTGTTCATTTAGACTAGGCATTACTAGTGCAAAATAAGAATGTTTATTAAGTGCTAGAAACAAATTTAATTCTTCATATTGGATTCTCTTGGCATTCTCTTTCGGGGAGTATACGATATTATTTTGAGGAAGGGCAGGACTTTGATCTGTTTTTATTGAGCTTTTTTGTTTTAATACATCACAAATTAATGTTTTAAATGGAGTATATGCTTAAACTCTGGATATTACTATTTAAATGGGAAATGCATGTTATAGTATCCAAACTGAGCTGTCTCCCAAAGAACTACATTTTTAAAATTTTCATATTCTTCTATAGAAAAGACTTTTAGGCAGCTTCTATCCTTTGCAGTCCCATTCTAGTTGTAACTGTGATCTCATAAACATCCCTCAATAAAAGAAATAAAAGGAAAATATCACCAGCCAAAGCCAATCTTGTGAAGATAATAGCAAAATGTTACTTAGAGGTGATTTTTGTCATGTTTTTCTTATTTTATATACCTCATTAATATTGTCATTGTCTTATCTGTCCAGATGAAACATAAGAATAATTATCACATAGAGCCTGTGTCTCCATGTTAGGGATATTTGCAACCCCAGTATTAACGACTGCTGAAAGAAGCAGTACTGAAACAGTTACTCTGGAAGATGGGGAAATGAAATTCTGATGATGAAGTACCACCTATCCCTCTAATATAAAGGTCAGAAATGTTAAAAACACAAAAGGAAAATGGTTAGCAAAACAAGGCTGTAATAAAAGACGCTTATCTGCATTTATAAAGAATAGTGCTCCAAGAGCTTAGGAAGTTGGCTTTTGAACAACACTGATGCAAGAGTAGTTCTTAAGCATCAGTATGTATAATAGTTGACTGTATGGTCTGCTTGACATTTCGAGGGCTTTTTGTGTTCCCTCAAGTGCAGCTGTTCCTCTTTGGGGGTACAAATGGGCTCAGATTAGCCTATGCTTCGCTCTGCTGCCATGACTACATTGACACCAGTTACCTGAGCTGGCCAAATGAAAACTAGTGGGGAAATCTATTAAGCCCGTATGTGGTTACTTTTTCTATCAAAGAGCTTCTAGTAAGATCTGTACTAAATATATAATGCCAAAACCTGACAGTTACCAAGGTGGTGGTACAAGAAACGAGAGCAAAGTTGAATGCAAAGTGAACCTTTGTAAGCCATGAATTTCTTCTGGGCTGATATGTGGGCAGATGTGATACATTCTACTATTTTGCAGCCGTTTTTATTGTAATCTTCTGAGCAGAGTTGATTTTAAGCTCATACTTGGAGCAAAGTCTCACTTGCCATAGGGTGCATGGAGGAAGAAATATGGCTGGCCTTGCCTTGTTAATAGATTGCCCCACTAAGGCCCAAAGCATTTAGTGCACTTTCTTATGTGATTAATATGCCATGAAATTACAACTTTCTTATGCAAGAGATCCTCCACTACAGCAGCTCTCCATTCAACTTGAATTAAGTCAGTCATCTCAATTGTTGGACTACAAAATTATAGCACCAAAGAACTTCTTTCTAAAGAAGAGTAAGAAACTAAAATATTTCCCTGTAGCTAAAATATGAGCTCTTTTGATAGTTATGATATTCAACTTGATAAATAATTAAAAGTACAATTTAAATAGCTTTACTTGAAAGGCAGAATAAATTTGCATCAATATAATGGCTGAGATGACTGTTGTTACACTGTATATCAGTATAATTAGTTTAATTATAACTAAGCTATAGTTACATTAATTATAATC
>JAVCKT010004390.1:0-10820 GCA_032273925.1 Rhynchotus rufescens
AAAAACCCTAAAAAAATTAGAAAACAAACAAAAAAAATCTTCACATCATCCACCTTAGCCATCCAACTCAGTTGTCCTAAACTTCTCTCAGGAAATGCCCACTTTTGACCAGCTGAGATTCTTACAAGACTAGCTTTAGATATTCTGGATCAGCTGAAGCCTTTGATGCCATATGGGGATTGAAAACATCATTCCTGGCCATGGTGTGAATTATATTTCCATCTGTATTGCTAAATTAAAATAGCATGAGGAAGAATAGAAAATGAGAGGGAGATGACATTAAGAGGATCTTTTAAAATATAGCCTCGAGTCTCATGCAAAGACCTCACTGTAGAGATGTAATGCTTTTTTATTTTACTTTATATTTTAAGAGAGTATAAAGGCTTAATTCTGGGCCTGTAATCATTGCCTTTGAGATGTTTAGAATCCTTGCTCCCTGCCACAACATAATTATATAGCACAGAATAATTATTTTACAGTCAATTAAGTACAGTAAATGTGCATATTTAAGAAGCCTGATTTATACGTCATCTCCAGAAAATACTATTTCTCCATCTAAACCAGAGACCAACTACATTACTAAAAAAGCTCAGCAGCTTAGTCTCCCATTGAAGTAGTGCTTGAAACCTTCCTTTTTAGGCCCCTGTCTCAGAGCTTCTTCCACCAAGTGTGTTGTCAAAACCAAAACAGAAAGACTCCATAAAACTTATTGCTTTAATTCACAGCCCGAGCTTTCCTATGGCAAAAGGAGGAACATCCTTCATTCACATAACCCATAAGTCACACTTCTAGTAGCAAACTAACTTTATAGCATGCACATTCGGTTTTCGTTGACTATTGAATGATAATGTATGAAAGCCTTTACTGAGAGAGAGAATATAGCAATTTAGAAGTGATCCCCATTATGAAAGTTACTCTGCATGTTACTATAGTGCTATAAAAATGATTAATATTATGGCATGTATACAAATTGTACATTCTCTGTGGGGCAAAGTCTATTCAGTCTATAGAATAATTTATCTGCTTGCAAGGTGGGGAAAGGTATCAATCTGCACCACCTGCATCTTCCCTCCCCGAGCATTTTACTGCACTACGGAGATAGAAGACATCTGAATTACTTACCAGCGGAGCAAGAATGAGCCAAAACTATTACAAAACAATAAAATAATAAAGGACTAAACACCATCAGCCAGGCATTAGCTGAAGTATTAAATCATTTAGCCTAGTGGAGTACCCTGATCTTCAACTATTTCTCCAAGTGTGTATGAAGAGAAAAAAAAAATTTAAAAAAAAAATCAAAAAAACCAAATAAAAAAAAAACCCACTTTTTTTTTTTTTTTTTTTTTTTTTTTATCCTCTAACTTGGCTCTAATTGCTTAGTAAATACAAGCTTTTACTCTTATCACTTAACAGCAACAATATGCAAAAGTGAAGAACATGATGCAAAGGCCACCAGGTCTTTGGGACATTTCTGTTTAGCAGGTGTAAAGGTCTGTTAGTAGCATCTGGTGCTTAAACACTTAAGGGCTAGGACAGAGCTGCATTATGCAGGAGGATGAGGAAGGAGTGTATTACTGCAAGGTGTGTTCTGGGATCATGTTCTGTGATAAACAGAATAAATAAATTCTGTTTATCCTAATAAGTTGCTCTTCAATTTCTCTGCTTCATTAGGCATTTGTGAAAATATGGATGTCACTGTGCCAAGGAAGCCAGTGCTGTGCAACAGGATGGTGTCCCACTTGCCTTCACTGGGATAGATTCAGCCTATATGTCCAAAGCCTGGTACCTTCTTCCAGGATATCAGATATATATCAGATATCTTCCAGGATACCTGAAAAGCTCTCCCACTTTTTAGCTCCTCAAGCAAAACCTTCGTTTTCTTCATTCCTGTACCAAGCAGACTTAAGATATATTCCTGAAGCAACCTGGGATGTTTCTGTGTTTTACCAGGAACCAGCAGCCCAGTAGGAAAAGTATTCAGTGTGATGAATTGCGTGGAGGGTGAAGGAGAAGATGAATGAGCGCAGACACTGTCAAGGCCTTTATGGTAGAAAAAGTTAACGATGTGCTTGGAGTTTCCTGATAACTCTGTCAGATGGTTCATTACTGGGAAAAATCTTTCCATCCAACGCTATGCCAATGTGGCCGTTAAGTCTTGGAAGAGAAGCAGGACATGGAAAATATGAAGTGAGGGCAGTTTTGTTTTCTGGGGCCCAAATGGAGCATTGCAACAGAAGGCTCTCTGTTTTGACTTTTATAAATATGGTCACTGTTCCTAAGCATGAGCAAAGTGGAATGGGGCTAGTGTAGCAACTCTGTCTGACTTGTGGGAGCACCAATTCAATGAGCTCCCTTGCAGGCTGTACACATAGAGCCTTCTTAAGCTAATGAATGAGGCAAACAAGATGAGCAGGCAACTCATTGGACCTAAAACATTTCAATTACATGTAGATTTTTTAACGTAATTTAATTTCAGTGATAGGATGGGATTTGAATCCAGCTGCTCAAAGAGAGAACTCCCAAAATTGAACCAAGAAGGAGAGTGGTGGCAACTCTATTCCTGATTCAGGTGTCAAATTATTTCTACATCCTTCTAAATGTAGGGAATATATTAGCAGAATTTCACAGAGGTTGCTGAGGGCTCTCCAAGAACTCTCAAGGCCAAAACATTTTTGCTTTGAGTGGATAGGCCTTTTTTGCTGGGTAACATTAATTCTGTGCTCAAATATACTGAAATTCTTCTAGCTAACCCTGAAATAAAACCGGATTGATTAATTCTGCCATGCAGTATTGAATCAACACCCTGCTGTGGGAGGAGTGAGATCCACGGGGCAAGGGAGAAGGTGAAGAAGACCCTCTTAACTTGTCTTAAATTGAAATATTGTTTCCCTTCTCTAGTGAAGAGTTTGAAATCACAGAAATACAAACTGCGGCTAATTGATCATCAAGATAAAGAGTGGCTTGACCTTTTGGCTAAGCACGACATCTTCTGTAACACTTGTACTTTTGAATGCTACCAGTTGCTGAAGAATAGCCGTTTTTCTCCTGCCTACCTTTGAGATTTTCATAGAAGAAGGCCTTGATATCAGCACAATTTTGTAGAATTACTGCATATTTTTTTTCAGCTGTTAGGGCTTCATTCAGACTGCATCAAAGTGATCCTTTTTTTTTTTTTTTTTTTTGCACAAGCCTCTAAAACTTGCTCTGTCATATGAAGAGTTTATGGGTAAACATTATTCAAAATTTGCGATATTTAATATTCACCTACAAGAATGCAGGAGCAAAAAAAAGAGAGAGGAAAAAAAAAAGTGAAACACACAATTTCAATCTGCATTTGAAATCCAAATGTTCTCCAGAAAACAAAACAGAACAAAACAAACAAAAACAGAACAAAACAAAGCTGGGGGAGCATTTGACAATTATTTCAGTGACACACACAAAATTATGTAAAGGATTGAGAAGTTTGCAGAATCAAAACTTGGAATCTGAGAAATGCTTGCACTTCAAGTGCCTGTGGAACATATTCTCCACTCTCTCTCCCCATAAGTATGACTTTTTAACTAAACAATTACATACTATTTTTTTTCCCACGGGACACCTGCCTCTTCCAGAGCACAGGAGGAATAGTGTCTGTGGATGAATCAGGCTTGTGGAGTGAAGGAGACTGTTTTTTTGTGGGTTTGCCTCCTCCCATTTGATCAAAACCTTGCCAAGAAAATTCTGGCAAATCTGTATTTTTTTAAAAAATTGCTCCACCAGATGGTTATTATTCAGCTTATGGGGGAGGCACTGGGGGAGTTGTTTAGGAATCCAGAACTTTTGTGTGTGCATGTCATCAAATTAATAAAGAAGGCCCTTTCTCTCCAAGGAGAGCTTGATTTGATCAGATGTAACATAGGGGCCTCAAGATAGGCCTGGAAATAGTCTTTTGACACTGGTATCTGCCATTTTTCAGGCTGGGCTTTCCTCTTGCTGTCATTACCTTGCCTTGATGGTTTGCTATTAGTAATAAGGGATGTGCTCTCCAGGCAACAGGTAAGAGGTGAGGACTAGGACATAGGAACTTAAGATGGTCACACTAGTGATCAACCTAGACCCTGTCCTCATGGAACACCCCTTTCCATCATGGAAAACCCCCTTCTATTTCTGCTCCCTCCAAGCAGCATCTGTATCTTGATGGACCTGGGCAGCTATACATGTAGCTTATGTCCCATCAGCTGAATATCTCTTCCTGAGGGTCTGGTTTGAGACTCCTGTAGGGAAAGCAATATATTCACATGGGCCAGTGGTAGAAAAGTCCAAAAGCCTGACTCTCCTCCTCTATTACCACTCTTCATGCTACTGGATGAAAGAGAAAACAAAGATATTTCTAACCTTCCTTCGACAAAAAGAGGGCCCAAGCACATTTCTGGGGTTGGCCCGATTGCCAAACTGTTGAGTTCAGCGGGGAACATTCAAGTGTGTTGTTCTTCAGATGGGGAAATCAGCCAGAAACTGATGTCTAGGTTTTCACAAAAAAACACCCTGCTGAGAAATTCCCCAATGTTAGACCTGTTTTTCTTTTACTCCACACTGAGACTTTTATTTCAGTATTTCCCCTTATTCAGAATTCTCTTTTTTTTTTTTTTTTTTTTTTTTTAAATTAAAGGAGGTAAAAGATTCAAGAAAGTTCAGTGAGCTGGTTTTGATAAACCTGGAAATCTGTGTGTAAAGGAGAAGCTGCAGTTGCTTTCTTGCTCTGAGAAAGTTGTTCAGATGCACTTTCATCATTCGTACTGATTTCATTTAGAAGTTCAAACGTGGCATGTTCTATTTGTAGTCTTTGATGAAGCAAATTTGCTTGGCTAAGACTGAACTAAAAATATGAATTAAGAAATAAAAGCACTGCAGCAGAAGTGGCCAGGGATACCTAGGGAATATCCAGCACGTCTTCCTAATGGCTTCTGATGGCACTGAGTGTTATTCACATATCCACACAAGAAAAGCACACAGTATTTCTGTATCTCTGCACATAGCAAAAGTGACCAGGCCTTCAAACAAATGCATTGCCATGTGTTTGCATCTTTATTCAGTTACTTGGTTGGTAGCATGAGAGCAACGTATTCATTTGGCTCAGTGAACAGGAGCCAGCAAGTGTTGAATGTCTTTGCGACTTTGACAGATTTGTTTTCAGCCAGGCTTTGTCTGTCTTGTCTGTATAATTTGCAAGCTCTTTGAGTCACCATGTCCCTCTTTCTCTGGATCTGATTCTGAACCGCAGAACCAGGAGCAGATTTCTCCTGCCTTCTGCAGGGATTTGTGCAGAGCCTGTTGCATAGTCCTTGATCATGTTAGGAACATCTTGGTTCTCCAGCGCCAGAGAAAAATATTATTAGCAAGAATTAATTTCTAGGCAAGGACTGTATTCTGTAAGGAAGCTCTGCCCAGTTGTGGGTGCTGAGTGCTGCCAATGCCTGGTCCAGCATCTTCAACCTTATGCAGTAAATTTGAATAAGTGTGTGTGCTCCGGGGGCTTTAAAAGCACTCATCATTGGCATGACTGCTGGCACTGACGTCAATAGAAGACTCCCCCCGGAGTTCAGATAGCTGATACTGGCCAACAATAAGTGCTTTTGAAAATCCCAGCCTTATAATCCATTTATTTGGATGAATCCATTTCCTTTGAAAATGGAAAGCTAAACAGGAATTTTAAAGGCGAAATGCTACTGTCATCACAATGTTGCACCCTTCCCTAACATCATCCAGCCCAAAGAGTATAATAACGTTTAGACAATACACCGAGCACCTTGACATGCTGTTGAACATTGAATGTGTCAGTGAATGAGCAGGCAACAAACATAGAGCTGTTGCTGCAAATGAGACTTTGAGCCAGGCCATCAAGACAAATCCATACTCTTTGCTATTATCTCTTGGGAAGTTTAATATCTGTGCAAATAGGACAGGATGTCACTTTTTGAAGTCTTACCTGGATGATTCTCAACCACTGTTTACCTTCTTTTGAAGAATAAAGGCATAAATTGATATAGACAAGACAGGTACCCTTGGATTCCCAGGGTTGGCAGGCATTCCAGAAAGCTTCTTCTCTGAACGTATGAAGAAAATTGACATTTTTATATACATGGAGAACACCTATTCTGCCTTCATTGTCTGTTATTCTGTAGCAGAAGAGTATAGGGACAAATAGGAGCCAAAGGAAAGGCTGTTGGTGGACAGCCCGAGGTCTCTCTCTAAAGCTGGAGGTGATGCAGGAGGCTAGGATGAGTAAATGAGTGTGATTCACATGCTAAGCCCCCCCACAATAGAGGGGCAATAGAAAATCAACCTAAAATGTGGAATAGAGAAATGTGTTCGGTGAGGGGAAAATAGCTGCCAGCTGGAGACTTTCAGAGAGGGTTTTAAATATTGCTGAGACTACATTGTTCAGGAGTTAACTGAATCTTCTGGGCATAAAATTTCATTTAGCACATTGCATTAAAGCACTGCAGCTGTCTGCAAGGGTGGCAAGGTTTCTTATGTAGACTTCTCCATTACACCCATCACTGCGTTATCTGGTGGGTTTGTGCATAAGTTAATCTGACATCCATCTCCTGGCTCCTTTCTCCTTCCAATGGGACAATTGTATGTGCATTATTAATGGCTAAATTTTATATCCCCTTGGTTTTTCCCCTTTTTGTGCCTTCCTTATTAGATCACGAGCAAACTTAAACCTAGCTAGGAAGTAATGTTTTTCCGCTATAAATCTCTTAACCAAAAGGAATTTATTTTGTTTTCACAGCCAATTTCATTTGAAATACGTGAGGCTTTTATCATAAATCTGATATATTTTGATTAAAAATATAATTAGTCTAAGTTTCCATTTAAATGAAAAGCTATTTTTTTCACAGAAAAAAAAAATTGACATAATTCTTAAACCAGATTGAATAAAAATGAATTTCTCACTACAATACAGACCTACCACAGCACTTGTCACTCTGAAGGATATCAGACTTTGAAGGTAGGTGTTACTGGAAACTAGTCTGGCAAATCTTTTAGCAGTATACCAAAGGGAATGTAGGAGTTAAGGCTGGAGAGATAATCTTCCAAGTGATATACAGCAGGATATTTTAATATGGAAATATTTCTTAAGTTGGAATGCGATATAGAAGCTTATTTCTTGATTGAAGGTGAATTCTAATTTTATATTTGTTTAAAATGCCAAGATCCATTTTCTGCAGCTAAGTAGTATAAAGAAGGTTTATAGATGAGCTCTGGTAGAAATGTTCTCCAGTCCTTTGGAAATGTCCCAAATCTTGGTAATTTTTACCTTAAAAAAACTTTCAGAAAGGTAGATACCAATCAAATGTCCTTAAGAAAAACAGAAAGTTTTAAAACAAACAAACAAACAAAGACAATTAATCTTTTTTTTTGTTTTTTACATTTTTCTCTAAATGAGAAAATTTGTCAAGAATTTTAGAGCTGGGAAGTTTTAAGAGGCCTGTTAATTCAGTGCTCTGTTTATCCGTGCCTTCCGCATGCAGCTGCAGAGCATTATTGTGTCAAAAATATTAAAATGAGGCACTGATTTAGTTAGAGGGATGCTGCAGGAACTGATGAAAGCAGCTTTCTCTTTGGAAAAAAAAAAAAAAAAAAGAGAGGGATATATGTTTTTCCAGAGCTCTCACAAGGGACATTTTGGCAGTGCACTGAGGAAAGTCAAATGAAAAGCCACAAAGTCCCTCTGAGGTCACTATTCCTCTGTAATGTCAAAACTGAGCACTCTGCTCTTACTCAGACTAAGAGTTTAGCGATTGTTTAGCCTTTAGTTTGAGTTTAGGTCCTTCTACTTCTCTAGCAGTTAAATCCACACCTAAACTTAAAATAGCCATGGAAAATATAAAACCTGGTGTGAGGTGCAGCAAATGTGCACCCTTTTCCAACCATACATGCAATACATACACCCATGAGGTCTGGGTTTGGTGAGCCTTGCTCACCCTGCCACCTTATGCTGTGTGTATTTCTACGAGCTTAAGTCTGATCACATACTGCTCCTCATAATTAAGCATGGCCAAATGTTGCCTGCAGTTATAAAAGTTGAAAGATTGAAGAATTATATACAGAAAGAGAGTTTGTCTTACCTAGACCACCTTTTCCTCTAAATCTCTAATCTGAAATCTGGCATGAAGTCAGAAAAGTAAAATTTGAGAATATTATCCACATGTTGTAGGATTCAATCCTGAACCCTCTGAAGAAGGTAGATAGCTTTGTCCTAGTGGTATAGCTGGGAATTAGACATCTAAATGCCACTTGAGAACCAGAACAACAGAGTACAAAGGTATTTAGGTAGCTAGTGGTGTATGCCTTGTTGCCCAGTAGGATCTCAAAACTGGATAACTCACCTAATTGCAGCTAGTTTTAAGAAATACACATTTCAATAAGCCACATTTTTTATAGCAGCAGTAACATTGGTGACTTATGAATGCTTTCTTGTTGAAAGCCTCACATTCAAATAAGTATCATATGACCTGTATAATAACATATACTGTTGATTTGTTCATTGTAGCGTCAGTTGGATTAATGGAATGTGAGGCAGTGTGCAATACTTTGATTTTCTTTTTCTCATAACTGTTGATTTGCAAAAGCTAAACAACATCACCCTGAATAAAAACATATTAAAATGGGCTATGTATCAAGTGTGATATAAATAATGTGACAAGATGAGACAATACTTTGCCATTTCAACAATTTGGGAACAATTTCAATAGAAGAGTAACATGTTGCCACCCACACCATCTATTTTCCCTTCTTTTATTTTTTGAAATGGGGTGCAGGCTTGTGATTATGGAGATATTGTTGTGTTTCCATAAAGCAAAACCACAGAGCAACTGAGCTTGTATTGATTCAGAGAGTTTATCACCTCAGGAATCTCTAACTGCTTACCATGGACCTTGCAAATGGGTTTCAAAATTTGTGCAAACATATCACATTTGAACTTTTGGAAACCCACTAGAATAGGAGGAAAATCAAATGAACTGGATCTTAGAAAAACAAACGTGCTTGCAGAAGACAGAAGCAGCTTTCCAGGCAAGTAGTCTAGGCAGCTCTTCAAACTCGCAACTAAAGTTCTCTTACTCTGGCTGAAAAGTGCAGAAAAAGGATGATTTACTATCACAGCATCTCATATAAATCCTAAGTGAAATGGGATGGCATAGGAAAGATCCACATCCAGATGTTTCTTGCTGGAGAATTCATTTCCCTCTTAAAGCAGTAGGTTTCCATGCTATGAGAGGGAGCTTAATACACCTCTTTTGTCATGATCTTTGTTGACATGATAGCTAGTTAGCATAAGACTCACTTTTCAATTTGCAAGAGCAGGTTGTTTTCTACTGGTCCCTTTTCCTCAAAGGAAACTGCCAGCAGACAGCTCAAACTGACAGCTAAAACTGGCCAAGAGGACACCCTGGGAGCTGCATTCAGCTGGCTTTTCCCATCACAAAGACACTGTTTTCATGAAATGCTTAGGAAATCCTTAGCCCTAGGATATCCTTCTTCCAGGGGCTGCATAGGAGAGCTCCTCTGCTGCCCTTTGCCTTGCTATGCAGAGCTGCAGCAGTTATTAAGGTGTTTTAGAATAGGTTTGTCCTTTTAGCTAAACTAAAAGAGCTTGAGTAGGGATCACTATCTCATTCACCAAACAATTCAAGCACTCTCTCTTTTTCTTTAGGTCATAGCACTTTCTGTGTTTTCTTCTTCATAAATTACAACTTTGGTTTTCTATTTTCCCTTATTTTATTTTATTTTATTTTATTTTATTTTATTTTATTTTATTTTATTTTATTTTATTTTAGTATCCAAAAACACAATTGTACTAGTACAATTAATTGCATAATTTTTAATTGTACTAGCATTTATAGACTAATTTTTTAACACAATTTATGTGTGTGACAATATATATTAAACTATGATAGCAAGGCAGCAGGACCGCAATGCATTACGATCGCAAAATAAACATTTTCAGTCATTTATACTCGACAGCTGTACCTGTTTCTTCACCATCTTCTGTTCAAATGATGGCCTGAGTGGGCTGGACTGTCTCTATTCCAGAGCTGGATGAAGTTGCAGGAAGGCAAATTAAACCAGATGGACAGTGTGAAAGCCAGGTTGAGCACAGGGCATCAAGATCTCTGCTTTATGTAATGTGCTAGCAAAGTTCCCAACCTATTTTAAAGGATCTGTCTGCTGCACTGATCACCCCCTTCAATGGGCCAAGCTGAAAGGTACTGAAGCAAGGTGGTTTGCTATGATAACGTCCCGCTGCTTTTGTTGTTCAGAACAAAGGCCTATAACAGGGGAAATGTATTATTTTCATTTTGAAGTTTAGGCAATTCCACTCACTTTCCTAAAAGTGTATCTCAGAGTTGTTGAGTTACCTGGTGAGGTTGCTTTTGTGTCCGCCTAGAAGTTGTTTTTTGAAAATAACCCACATGTCATTTCCTCCGAGTCTTTCCTGTGCAGCATTGCTATTGCTGAGGTGATTGGCATGATTATGCCATGAGGAAACTCTCTAGGGAGGACAACACCTCAACTTAACAGATTTATTTTGCATTTGTAGGCAAAGACTAAATGGTGTTTTCCCCTGAGCATCTGAACATCCCTGTACAGGGTGTTTTCGCCTGTACGTCTGAATTAAATCTCCAGAGTTGTTTTGGTGTCTTTGGCAAAGAGCTCATGTGGGTCTTTCTTGTTTTTCCCATCTGGAATCCAAATCTGGAATCCAACGAGCAACATGTTGGAGTGTCCTCTTCTATCCTGATTTTCCCTCCCATCTTCAAGCCCCCACGCAC
>JAVCKT010004390.1:10830-32322 GCA_032273925.1 Rhynchotus rufescens
TGAGGCAAAATATACCTCTTGCTATCTCCGATGATTCAGTTCTACCATGAAGAGTTAAAGTCCCTTGCATTTTTGGCTCAATGTACCACAAAAGTTTTATTTGTCAATATAAATAACTCAAACCTTTTAAAATCCTGTTAAACTCTTTTCCTCAATGATTTCCCGCGGCATTGAATTCCATGGGCTGATAATGTGCTACTTAAAGAAGCTTTCCCTTCTGTTCATTTCACATTTTCTGCCTGCCAATTTCATCAACTCTTCTCTTGTAATTGTGTTATGGGGCTGGGACTGACTGCGGAGGAGGACCAGATCTCTTTCCACTAAACTAGTTGTTATTTTAGATGGCCCTCTTTACACTCCTGCTTTCTACACTAAATAGCCTTGCCCATTTTAATCTTATCCAGTATTTTTAATCTCTCTTCCATTCTCTCGTTCCCTGTCCACATAAATCTTTACTGTCTGGGGCACACTGGAGCTGAGAAGACTTCCCTGAGCACAGTAATAAGGGAGTGTATCACCAAGTTATAAATTCCTAGTCCTGCGACAATATTTTCTTTAGCTGCCAATTTTCTTCTCATGCCAATTTTAATTATTTTGGAATGCCCAATCATTTCCAGTTTTTAAAATCTCATCAGCAACTCAGCCTACTGACAACGAATGCTAGATTCTCTTCCCGAAACAATCTGTATAGTTTAGATCCCAGGAATATATAAAAAATACTTAAGCTTTTTCTAGCTCCTCGTCTCACTTCACATTCATCTAATATAAATTATAGCTGACACCTACCTGCATTGATTACTCTTTAGTCCTGTTTGGGACTAAACAGTAGTCTAGTTACTCTTGATTTGTTAGCTCTGAATTGAAAGCACATTTCTTCACTAGCAGTAGAATGAAGCCTAGAGAGTAGGGTGCATGGAAAAAAATCCTACCAAATCATTATGTAGTCCTTATCTTGCAATATAAGAGAGAAGATAGTATGTTAGAAGCATCTAAAGTGCCCAACGATGAGAAACATCTCAGCTTCAGTCATCAGGGACCAACGTTGTTATCACTTGAGTACCTAGGAAGAGCATGAGTGAAGAAGTATGTTTTTAGGGGCACTTTTTTACCTTTTCCTTGGTCGACCAGGGACAAGACAGTTGTTGGGTCTCTGTTAACAAAACATTTCAGATCCACTTCGCTTTATTGGGTTTTATGTTTGCTTTCAGACTTGGCACTTGGGCCAAGTTTATCAAAACTTTTCATGAGGATTCTTTGAAGCTGTAAAAAAAATTGTGTTTGATTTAGATGTCCAGGGGGACAATGGCTAGTAAGATCAAATAGGCAAAAAATAGCTGAGTTTGCTGCATTTCTGGCTTAAACTGAGTGAACTATGGATGTTATAGCTAAGCTTCTTTTGCAGATTTTGAACTCATTGGAATTGGAATTTGAAAGATTGTCTGGCAGGTGCTTATGAATCAAAACTTAATCTAATGGTCAAATGAAAAAGAAAAGTGATATAGAACTATCTGTCGCTGTATTTTCTGCAGTGTCTGTTACCATAGTATCTAAACAATTATGGTATCTTAAAACCTGCAGCAGGTGCTGGCTTTCAGAATATCTCTAAATTATTTAGTAAAATAAAATGTTTGGATTTTATGTTAACAAAATTAACGTACTTTCAAGACATTCCTATTAACGCTCACTTACCTTTGTTGTTTATTATTTATTTTTAAGCAAATTTTTGTACAAAATTGATAGGATTTTCTAGCCAACACAATGAGAAACATCATTTATGTAGCCAGCTTTCATTCTGAGGTCACTGGCACTATTGCATGGACTGCATGGAATATAACCTTACCAGGTTGTTCACAGTGTAGCACTTGTTTTAATTGTCTGAGGCGCTCATTAGTACCATATTCACTGCTAATGAACCAAATTGCCATGTTTTATTAGCAGCTTGATCCCCGATAATGAGATAAACTGGCAAAGTTTGCTTGTGGTTGGCAATTTGATTACCTTTAATTTTTCACCACCATTCAGATCTTTGCCCAACTGACAAGACAACCAGGCTGGTCCATAGTTTCTGAAAAGAAAAAAAATATTTTTCTTTGTTAGAAGGAAAATCTGAAAAATGTAATTTAAGCAAGGATGCTTAAGTAGTCTTAGCTGTCACAAATTAAGGGAAATTCAATGGTCACACTCTATCTGGATAGAAACTACCATACACTAGCCCCAGCACACATCTCTCTAACAGTTTTTGTAGCTGAACTTGCCTGACACACTAGAAAGCTGCACTGGAAGTCCACACTCTCCTGGATCCATAGAAACAGCCAAAGGAATTTACTCCAAGAGTTTGTGAGTGGTTTCTGCTCAGTCCTCTTCTGGTGCAGGTGTCATGGAGAGGCTGGAAGTCTGTTAGGAGCTTTATTTTCAGAAACTATGGAGGAGTTGCCCTTACTCCTGACATATCTTCTGCTTCTGGAGTGGTGAAAGACCAACATGAAACACCTTCATGCCAACTGAATGGAGAAGGAAACATGTAAATCTTGTCCTGTGAGGAACACACAAAATGTCCAGGACACACTTGTCCTGCAGTACACACAAAATGCAGAGCAACACACAGAAATTCAAAGCAGCCACCTTAATTTCCTTCTCATATGCATTAACTTTGCCTGTGATATCTGGTATCTCCTGCAAAACGTCATACCTTTGAACAAGCCCTCTTGAAGTGGAGATGTTAATAAAACATTCCACCAAGCTTCTGCTGGTCCTAAGATCACATAAATGACACCATTAACAGCCTTTCACTGAACTCCTCTGCAAACACAGTTTGTGTTGTCCCGCCTAGAGGCGTCTCCTTCAAATGGTCCTCCAACCCTTAGTAAGAGTTGGAGTGGTCCCTCCAACCCTTAGCCAAGTTCATCACTATAGCAGCCCTCTATATGGATGGACGTGTGCCAAACAGACCCACATCACATGTGAACATCAGATGTAAACCCTGGTAGCACATCTCCTCAAACACTGCAACACCTTGCCCTCCACAGAACCATAACAAGACTTGGATCTTACACTTCCCATAATGTAATTCACTTCAGCAAGCACAACAGAGTGTTTTCACCCCTGTATGGATGAACCACCACTGAACCCCAGAATGAGTGAATACAAGTAATTTAGCCAAAACAGAAGCACTCAGAGATCTGAGAGACAAAATTCCTTGCGAAACAGTCATCTTTTGTCTCTTCAGTTTGTATCCCCCAGGGAAACCTGTGAAATGCTTTCAAAATAAGTCTCTGGAAACTAAAAAAAATCACAGCACTATTGGATACCAGAAGCTATGGATTCAGTACAGAGATATTGGCTCTATGGCACATTGTGCCTTCTTTTGTCCATGCCCAAGTTCAATTGATGATAAATTGCCCATCTCTCTCCCCAAGAGATAGCTATCTTATCATTTCTCCCTCTGCAAGTGTCATTCCTCTGTGCCAGAGGTACCAGTTGCCTTTTCTCTCAAATGATCTAACTGATTAACAAATTCAGAGCGATTGTTCTCAGCTTGTATTTAACACCAAAGATTTCTGCTTCCCTTTCAAGCCTGAAGAAGGACTTGTGTGCTCGGAAGCTTGTCTGCTTTGCCTATATCAGTAATTAAAAAAAAAAAACAAAACCTCCCTCTCCTTCAAATCCTGCCTAGCTTAAGAAAGATACCTACATTTTGAGACAGACTCAATTTAATAAGGTAAATCTCCTGTGGTAAAAGGCTTGAGGTTTTTATTCTGCTTGGAAGCATATGAAAAAAGAGAGGAAAAAAAAAGTGTCCATTCTGTCCTTTGAAGTAAGGATATCCAAAACCATGATCTTACCTCAGAAGTTGAAACTGGGTGCAGAGACAGATATAGAGCTGATGTTTACAGAAAAACTACTCCGTAAAGGCTAAAGGAGATAAAATTCTCTAGTATTTGTCTCCTGCTGTCTTACATACATTTCACAAGCCACATCTTCCCATCCTTAAATGATGCAATTTGCCAAATGCAAGGCTTTTAACAGCTCAAATGTAAGCAAAAAGTATACAATGTATAAAGTACCCAGAAAGTTACACAATGATAAACAGTGAGACCATTTATATCCCTTAAAGACACTATCAGTTGTTATTCATAAGAAAATAATTTCCTTCCCTTTTTAAGTATTCTTGATGTGAAAACAGTCTGGTAAGCTGGCTAAAGTACTGAATGGTCTATGTTTTTAAAAGGAGTATAACATATATATACATATATTTATTTTTCCTGTTGGATTTGCTTTATTTTATTTTATTTTATTTTATTTTATTTTATTTTATTTTATTTTATTTTATTTTATTTTATTTTTTTCTAATATACTCTTTCTTTTCTATAGTTTGTCTAGTGTCTGGTCACGATTCCTGGATGCTCAGCTTGACACTTTTATTAATGGCTAGAGAAACTGCTTTGATTCTCCATGTATTTGGTAGCTGACAGATGTGTGCACACACAACCACACGGAGAGTCAGGAGAGACCACTGTGCCAAAGCAAGACTTCTACAAATTCTCAGTGCTTTTGCTGTCTCTCTTTCCCTCTGCCAGGTTATTAGTCTGAATTAGCTGTTGGTAGGTACAAAGCAGGTCCGTGTTTATTGCTACCTGATGTCATCTGTTTATTTTCTACATTTGGGTAAACTTGGGGGGAGTGGATGCAAAACTAAATCCCAGCAGTTGCAGCTTAAATCGCTTGTACACACCACAGTCTATTCTTTCTTAATGCAGCTACGCTTGCTGTGAGGGAATTAGGTTAAATTTGCAACAGAGAGTACACCGTGTTACATTTACAGGTCTCACAGCCTTGGGCACAGAAGAATCGAAATTGAAATACTTTCACAAAAGCTACTAAAGATAAAAGTGCATGCCCATTTTCTCGTTCCCATCTCCTGCATCAACTGCTCTCCTGAGAGAAAAAGAATAGCATTAATTCAGAAAGCAATGAGTGTTGTTAGTTGGCAGCATTCGAGTCCAGAGCATCGAAAAGATGAGCAACAGAGAAATCCTCCTGCCCTTAAATATGGTAAGACTTAAAACATCCCTGAACTGTGTGCTGCACCAGCTGATGGCTGGGATGAATCAGAGTAACCATATGGCAGGGAGGGAGCTGAATGATGATGCAGGTGGCTTGGTTTCCAAATCTTAGGAAGGGATGTCAAATAGCCACTAAATAAGAAATAAATAAGTAGATAAATAAGTAAAGGAAATTGCCTGAGTTCAAGTGAGGAAGAGTGTTTTTGTTTAGAAACATACCCAGGCATATAATACAAACACACCCAGTGTTTTCCCAGTGCTGGGCTCATATGCGCTTGTGAGCAGCCGCTCCAACACATTGGGTATAAAAATAACCTGCTCTGTGAAGCATTCGGTGTCTTGTGCTCGTGAGCAGAGCGACAAAAACATGTGCTGGTTTGTGGTGGTAGGATCACCTCCACCGTGGTGGTAAATCTGGTGGGCTAAAAATCATGGGGATTTTTGCACTTACTGAGGAAAGTCTACCTCGTTTCAGGAAGACATGGGAGACCACTGTTATTCATAAACTCATGTTGTGTTGAGATGGCAGCATTTTGGGATGCTTTGCTGCTGCAACAATATCTGGGGCTGCTTTCTGTCCAACTTGATAGCAAAATTGCTCACAAAATCCTTTGGCTTTCTTTTTTTTTTTTTTTTTTTTTTTTTTTTTTTTTTTTTTTTGACAAAGAAGAAAAGGGCATTTTCAGTTTTTAAGAGTAAGCAGTAAGAAGTGACAATCTGACTCTTTCATGTCTAATGCTGCCTGATTTGAACTTTGAGGTGTCTATTCAACATCCGTTTAAAGAAATAGCACTGGAGTTATCCGTAATCTTGCGATGAACTATAGTCCTTCCTGTTAACGATGTCACTTTGCAGAGAAAGCCTAGAGGTACCTCTTGTCTGCAATTCCACCAAGTCTTTTTGATATATCTTGCACCACATTAGCTTTTCAGAAAGGAGTGGGACAGCCCAGATTTTGCCTTTTCCACAGACAGGGAACACGCTGGCTGAGACTGCAGAGCAGCTCTAGAAACAGTCCTGCTAGTCACACACACAGATCATGATGAAGAACAGCATTGATGAATCCCCTTTCTCCCAGAAATTGAGAGGGATATTTTATTATATATGTAATATAAAACATAAAAATATGTGTGTACCTATATATATGTTTGTACCAGCATAGACAACACAGAAATATTTTCCCATGTCCATAACTTAACTCTGTCATCTCAAACCATGACTTCTTTTCTCAAGCCAAGAGCAAATTCCTAGTTTGTTACAAGGCTATTGCATGTTTACATAGGTTTCCATGATAGCCAAAATCTACACAAAAGAAACACAAGGTGTTTGAATTGCTTCAATTGCCGAAATCTCCCTGTTTGATGCAGGATGATAGATACTATGGACCTCTTAAATAGGAAGGAATATTTTGGATATATTGGAGTTGGCATTTTGAGGAGCATTCACTGCTGGTGCAAAGCTTCATGCATTCAGTGCCTATACATCCTGTGTGTGGCATTTGTTGCTATAGGGGTCTAGGTAATTTGGCATTAGGTCTCTTCCTCATCCGGCGGACGGTGCTGAAGCAAAGCCACTAGAGTGCCCGCCCCAGCTGTACACCATTTAAAACACCACAGAAGTGATGTTTTTACAGAGATTTTATGCCAAATACTTTCTCTAAGTGTATCTCCTGCTTCTTCATTCAGTGCACGAGCTGGCAATTAAGAGAAATCAATGATTGCATTGAAACTGTGAGAACTGAGATTCATGGAAAGACCTATTGATACTATTCTGGTGGTGTTCTTAGTCAGGTCAGTAAATGATTCCCTTTTTTTTTCTTTTATTTTTTTTCTTCTTCTTTTAAAGAGGTTGAATATCACTTGCTTGCTTCTTTATGTTTTTTTTTTTACGTGGCGTGCAAAGACTCTTGAAAGTCATGAAATCAGAACTGATGGAGCAGGAGAGTTTAAATCTCTGCCCTTCTCCCAAGTGCAGCCCGATGGGACTGTTAGGACACGCCACACGTGATGCCTCATCCGTCCCGCACCAGCTTCACAATCTTCTCCCCTTCTCTCCTGCACCATCCTCCCAACCTGCACAAGACCACAGCAGAGCACAGGGTCTTACATCTCTTAAATCTCCATGAGATTTACGAGCAGCGTGGAGGGGGCTAACTGATGGAAACGTGGCTTTATCCGCTGGCCCTCTATCTCCCCGTGCATCTCCTGCACAAAGAGGACACATCACGGCTTGTGCTCCTCCTGCACAGCCACTGAACATGAAGCGAGCTCCCGGCGCCACGCGAAAGTCCTCGCCAGCACAACTTTTATCAGAGGATAATGGTGTGTTTGGAGTCAGCGGCGCAGCGTATTTGCTGACTGGGGGCCCCCTTGGAACAAGGCATGGTCAGCTCATAGCTCACAGCACAGCGGCTGGCCAACAGAGGAGTGAACCTGTGACCCCGACTCTCTCCGGCGCTATAGAAAATCCCCAAATCCCGCCTTTCTCATGCAAATGTGCCTCCCGTTTCCTGGTTTCAGCAGAGATGATGTCATGCGCCGAGCAACTCCATCGCTGCCAAAAAGTGCTCAAAGAGCTCGTGGATGCAAAGCCCATAACCAATGGACAGAAAGCCACCACAGTTGGTGGGGATTAGAATCCAGCTCTATTAAATATCATGTGCCCTGCTCATGGACGGCACCTTCGGGGAGATATGGAGAGAGTTTTCATGTGTCTCTTTAGGGTATTGCTAAGGCAGAAGAGTGTTCCCCCCCAAAGCATTGGGAGCACGAAAAAAGTTTTCTTGCTTTGCTTCTTGAAAAACGCTCTCATTTATTTTTCATCTTACTGTGATTCAATATCAACTAAATTTTCTCACCCAAAGATATAATGTACTGCTTGTCAATATCGGTTAAAATCATGTGGCTACAAAGGAGGGCCTCATTGGAAGTGTTTTCTTTTGGCACCCAGCTGTACTTTTTGATTTATTGTAGCAGGATTGCTTGCCAGTTACCGCAGTAAGTAAGACCACATCCAAAAATATGACAAGAACCTGGAAAGCAAAACCTGTGGTGTTTAATTAAATAACCATTGCTTTTATTTATTTTTTTTTCAGAAAAGTCATCTGGGATTTTTTTTTTAATGTTTTGGGGAACAATGTAAATTGAAGCTGAACAGTTAATTAGTTATTGATTAAAAATCTATTGTGGTGATAGGCTGTGTTGTGTTGCACTTTAAGGAGGAAAAAGAAAGTCTGAAAGTGAAGTAATGGGAAAATGCTAGTAACATTTTTATAATCCAATAGAGGATTTTACAAAGCTTTCTCTTCTTCTATATGCCAGGATCCAGTCAGAATTAGCATGTTCTAAAAATAATAAGAAAATCTCTTAATTATTTATATCCGCTTACTTGATTATTCATTAGAACATTCTCGTTGTTGCTTTAAAGACAAAACTCAGAAATTTACTGCTGCTAAATCTATTTTTGTATTTCAACTCGTTACAGCAAAAATGGACCAAAGTGTGCTCAAACCATATGGGAACATCTTCTTCTGCACCCACAGAACAGTATGGAAAACAAAAAGAGAGCATTCAAACAAGTGATAATCAGAATTTATAAACCAAAGAATGTGCATGGACTGTATTTATTAAGGCTATGAACCTCCAAGGTTTTATATCAAGGGACTGCTCGGAGTACATAAAGTCTTTCTAGAATCACAGCCTGTGTTATTGTTAGGTGCTGAATTCAAATGTTTAGGTGGCTGTTGCAGAAATGAAAGAACGTACAAGTGTACAAATGGGTAGCAAACATCCTTAGTATTTCTTTTTCTGATAAGAATGTTTTTTCAAGGTTCCTACTGCTGCCTTGTGTTTTTTGAAGACAAAGTTAGATCAAGTCCTCAGCCGATATAAAGTAGAATAGCTCTACTGAAGTAAATAACTCCCTTCCAAAGTGTACAGCATGAACTTTTAGCCCTGAAGGCAGAGTCGGGACAGCAGAAAATATAGCAATTTAAATTCCCCTACCAGAACAGATCAATCACCATGGAAAGAAAGGAAGGGGCCCAGGACTCCGTAGAGCTGACTTAAGACTAAATCAAAAAGGGCCTATAGTACACGGGAGGTGAAGATGGATTAGTTCAAACAGGGCGCCGTCTCACGATTAAACGTGATGGGGATCCAGAAATGTGCTTTCTGCAAAGAATCACACAGGGAAGTGTACTGGGAAACCTTCTGCCCATACAACAAGAGGTTCAGATGTGCGTGCGGTGTCCAAGGGCCCACTTGGGCATTTTCTGCCCAGCTTCCTGCTTCATCTGGCAGATGTCACCCACAGCGTGCAGAAGATGAAGTTTAATATCCCGTCTCTTGGGATTCAGCTCCACGTCTCTTCTCACTCAACAGAGTAGCAAAGCCATCAAGCTGTCTGCTTTTCAGAAAGAGGGTCTGTGTGAAAGGGCATTTTCCACTCCTTTTGTTGCTGCTGTGCAGTAGAGACTATAGGATTCATTTGACCAGAAAAAAAGGAGACTGAAAGCAAACGTGACCCTCTCTCCTAATGGCTTGGAGAGTCACCTTGGCTAGTTAATGCTAAGTGATGAACACCAGCTGGGTACAAGACACAAGCTTTGTGAGCAAGGATGTGCTCTCTTTCACATGAAACAGCTCCTGGATAAAACTGTGAAAGTTTAAGAGCTTATGAAGTACGCTGCCATGCATGATTTCATCTAATGACTCATGCACGCAGTAGAGCAATTTGTAAAATGTGATGTTTAATGTGTTGATTACTAGAAAATATTCAGTTAAAATCTGGACCGTATTAATGAATTAATGCTCTTTTTAAATATTACAGAATATTTACTCTTCAGGCAGTGGTGGCACGTAGCTCTGAGTGGATGTTTCATGGGGGGCTGAATTCCAACCTTACTCTCGATTGAATTGTTCGACTAATTGCACTTATTCATTTGTTTCAATGGGCTCACTTGGAGAAAAAGGTCCCATGGGAGGGCAAGAGACAGTTTAAGCTCCAGATCCCTTTTAGTTCACCATGTGGTTGAGAATAAAACTCTTCTTCTGATTTAAGAAAATGCATGTAACATGAATCTAACCTTAGTCTTACCTCCAACCAGTGTATTCATTTCTTTTTACCCTTTCTGATGATGTCTCAAACAAATTAAAATAATGAGAGGGCAGCCTTACAAATACTGAATATTCATCTGAAATATTCTGTAACATTTACCAAGGCCTGATCATTAACAAGAAAACATATGTTATTGTCCTAGAACACCACTTTTTGGTACGGATACTATTTTCTGGGTGAACACGTTACAAATGATGACACGTTACAAATGGATGTTTGCCACTGTCGAGCATGAATTCAAGAATTCCAGGTGTTTGCTGACCTATTTTGTGTTTATTTTTGAACTATGATTTATCGATGTCAAAATCTCCCATTTAACATATTCAACAAAAAATGAAAGGACAAGTAAGATGGGCGTATGGAAACCAGAGGCTGAATATCAGAGGAATTAGATGAGCTCTGTATTGGAAACAAAAGGCTGTTACAGGGTCTCTCAAATCTTAAATTATAAGGGTTGGGCCTGGGTTTGAAATCACATTAGATTTCAAAGGAGGATGTTCTAATAAAAGGCGAAAGCTGCTCTAAATGATCACAGTGTGTTGTTCTGCCTCAATCCTGCATCCAGAAAGTGGTCACCCACATGTGTCCACACAGATACAAGGATGCAGCTGCAGGTGCCCACTGCAGAACCAGGGTTATGGTGTGGAGCAAGGTAAGGTGTTAGGAGAGTCCATTAGCAAAATGAGCTAATGTTATTTTCCCTTTGTTATTTCCCTTTCCCTGTAGCTCCCTATAGTCTATTTTCACTCATTTTTGCATGATATTGCTTGTATCGCAATTAATTATTTAAAATAATAATTACTTATTTATATATCCTCTGTTATCCAAAACTAAAAGGTAAAGGAAACAAAGTGATAGAGTATTAAAACAATAAATAACATCTAATAACTCCCAGTGAGAATAGGCAGTGGTTTTACAAGAGGAAAGGGGAGACAGAGACATAAAACAGAAGACAAAGGAAAGATTTTTATGATGAGATTTAAAACAAGAATCATAAAAATGAAGATGGAAGGAAAGAAGTAAAAAAAGTTGAATCTGATACAGAAAATATTTTAAAATGGCAACAGGCAAGAAAATACATCAAGGTGGCTTGAAAACAATGAACTGGCAGAGACAAGAAGACAGGAAATATTCGTTTGAAGCACAGCAATTTCTGTAATGCCGAGAGCTTTAAAGTAAAGCCACTAAAATGAAGAAAATAACAAGAAAAATGCAGGAAGCAAAAGGTATAGCAGCACTTAAACATGTAGTCTAGTCATGGCTGCACTAAGGTAGACGAAGAGACTGAAAAGGTCACTGAGGGAACCTACCTTTCATTCAAGTATTGGTCCATCCAGCTGCCACAATTTGCTGTCTTAAAATACTTGCCTGCAATGCTGCAATGTTCTGGAGGGGCAACTCCAGAAATTACCACTAAGGAAAGAAGTGATGAAGGAAAAAATACTGCCTTCACCCAGAAAATGATACCAAGTTTCAGCCCAGTGACTCCTGGCAAATCAGAACTAGAGAAAGCAAACAGAAATGCAGAGGTATGAAGAAAAGGAAGGAAAAAACAAATAAATCCAACAATTAAAAAAGCACAGATACACAGCTGCAAACATACACATGCATATTGTTTTGTCTCCATTTGAATTGTAAAGCAACATGAAAGATTTCTGAATGAGGAGGGGGAACAGCCTTTTTTTTTTTTAAGTCTACCTGTCAATTCATCTGACTTGCAGAAAGCTAGAAAGGGATGATAATAAACTGTTGATAAGCTCCTGACTGACCTTGATCCCTGGCAAGGATATACGGCTGCAGTGTTTGCTTGGAAATTTTGTCTGTTTAAATCCTTTTTGTGGCAATAAAGTCCTATGCGTGAGCACAGAAGACTGAAATTCATGAAATACAAAGGGGACTTCACTGTTGTTTCTTGCTTGTTCCAGTGAGCCAGAATAAGCAGGTATTTCCTGTGTCATGTGTGCATATTCCTTGCTATATGTGCTGAACTCTAGCAAGAAGCAGATTTCCAAGACCACAGGAACGCAGGGCCATAGATTCTGAGCTTATGATCACAGTATAAGGACATCATTTCCAGACCATTCCTTATATTGTGACATGGAGGAAGAGCTTTTCCCTTTCCTCTGAAAGCAGGATTTTTGCCAAACCCCCAACTAACTTTGGACAATTGCCTTTGAATACTCTCTAGTGTAGTGCCTAGCATGATGTTGATTTTACATCTGTTGGAATAATAACACAAAGAACTCATAATAGGCTTTCTAAGTGAAATGATAGCTCCAGCCATCTGGAAATAGTTATAAGGTTTATATATGCACTTCTGATTTTCCTAGAGTATTCCGATCAAGCATTCAGTGTAAAACTCGGGAGTACAGGAACAATCTGCATGCTCTTGCTTCTCCATACATATGACATGTATAGGGACTTCTACACGCCTATAGTTTTTTTTCTTTTTTTTTTTTTTTTTTCAAATGGAAGAATTTGCTGAGTGCTTTGGCAGTCAATGGTAGCCTAAGTAGTCTGCCTGTACTACTACGTCCTTTCAGCACTTTGTGCTGCTAAATTTTTACCCAAATATCTCTGTGCCAACTCGTGTCTTCTAGCATCATTCAGGAGCCACTGCTTCCACCTGACCAATTCCTCATGGATCCCTGTGATATCTTGACCAGAGACTGTAGGTCCAGGTAAGCATCATTGTCCTATTCAGATGCAATATATCTCTGGTCCTCTGGAGCCTATCTGAAGACATAGTCTGACGATATCTGAAGAACAGATATGGTCTGAAGATATATAGGATATATAGGACTGTACCTTCAGATATGGAAAATCCATTTAAACAAAGCATGATGAGTACTCTCATTTTAGAAAGAACATTTCACTTCAGACTTTGCCTTAGCAAAGGGCTCTGGATTTATTTTCTCCATTTGCCTGAATCATGAGGGTTTTCCCTCACCAGAACTTTAGGTGAGATGCGTGGTTGTTACAGAACAACCCATAATCCCGCCTGTTGGGTTTTATCCCAATACTGAATGAGGCAATCTGTAGCCCAGAGATTTTCATAAAAATGAAATATCATTTACATCATTTTCATTTGATTTTCTTATCATTTAGAGCATTTGGGCTCATCACTGCTGAGCTCGATGTCAAACTTACAGACGTGAAACCCATGTGCTCCCATCTCCAGAGTAGTCATCTTGTCCCCGCTGAACACATCATCCCTGGAAGTTAGGAGCATGAGCTCCTTAGGGTTTGCCTGGCTCCACTGTATACAGTATCTAATCTGAATTTCCTGTATCCATTTCCATTTGAATCGATGATCCTAACAATGAGGTTACCCAGAGCACCCGAGGGGACATGCCAGGGTGAGATACAAAGCCTCATTGAGAAGGAGCTATCAATTAGCAGCTGCACATTTACTATTCAAGCAGCATTAGAAAGTAATTAAATTTAAGCGGCCTTTCATTCAAAGCTGCAGGGGCAAGTAAATAAACTTAACAGAAGCCACAGCTATTAAATGAAGACATATGGCACAGGCAGTCAATGGCAGTAGAAGATTTCTGAGAGAAGAAACTCTTTCAGATGGGGCTCGGGGAGGGGGCAAGACTACAGAAACCTTGCTCTGGACTTTGCAAGTGCTCGTTGGGGGCATCCTAAAGTGCTTTGTGCTCAACAATAAAAGGCTGCAGTTATAAAACCACAGAGTAACCTCTGTGAACTGACAGCGCTCGTTCTCTGGGCACAAGATGAATTTTCCAAGGTTTTGCAAGTAAGCCTTTTAATTACTTTACAGGTTCCAATGAATTAAAGGGAACATCCTAAAACATAGGTAGAGTGCTGTGGTGTGGGCATGTAGGGTTAGAGCAGCTGTGCAGGATAACTTCTCTTTGCAGGGGAAAAGATCTTAGTGCCTTTAACAAATCGCCTTCATTTCATCTGCGTTGAAGGTATTCCAGTACTTTTGTGAAAATCACATTGGTATTGCTCAACATACTATAGGGAGGAGTTAAAATTTTGTTAGTGCCAAGAGCATACATACACTTTCCAGTCTTGGCTTTTTCGTGTTTAACCATTTATTTACTGGATTTAGAGGCTCATTCCTTGTCTGCGGCAACTAAGCAAGGTTATATGTTATTTTTTTCTTGGTCTGGAGCCTACAAATAAGACAGAGTTCTAACAGGTCTTGGCTCAAACCTAAATCTTTCCTTCTCTTCATGCAGCAATTTTACACCTACGCCTTCTAGGCAAATCCATAACATTGTCAATACAGTTCATACACTAAGGACTTTTGGATACATCCCTATAGGTTCTCTTTCCTTTGGTGGATACGTGGAGCATTTTGTGGGGTTTAGTTCCCAAAGCAGTGAGCAAAGCTTGCTTTGCTCACTACCCTTTGCTAGTGCTATTTGATCCTCTGGTTTCTTTCATAATTTGTTCTATTTCATTCTGTTCTGTTCAATTTCAGATCAATTCATGTGATTTGACTTTTCAAGACTCTTGGAGGGATCCATCTCAGTCATTCTTTTGCCAGCTTCCCATCAGATGTGCAATGTGAGCTGTTGTTTAGACTCCCTTTATTGTCAAGCGAGGTGATTTAAGCTCCTTTCCTGAGCAATCCTTATATTCCTATCCTTAGGATTGTCTGGAGATGCATCCCTTAAGGCTCGGGCTAGACACCTGCTTTTGAGCAAGCCCATGCTTTCTGTCCTTTTCGTATAGTGGAAGAAACTGAAGATATAACCCATTTTCCTTGAAATCTTGCCCTTACTCAGAATTCAGCTCATAGCAACAAGGCAGAGCTCTGAAAGAGATGCCTACATTTCACACTTATGGTATACGCTATCTGGTGGCACGATGGCATTGGCTCGTACGTTCCTCTCATCAAAATGTATTTTCAACTTGATTCTTCTTCTGTGTGTTTATGTTTTACAGTAAACTTTACTGTTGCACAAGGAATCGTATAACTCGATAGTCAACTTCTAAACTGTCTGCTAAACAACAGCTCAGGAAGGGACAGGATGCATTTCAAGGGCACTGCCCTGTGATTCGGTGGGGTTGGAGCACTGAACTTTGCTTTACAGCCTTTCAAGGCAGCGTTTTAACAATTCACACATCATTGTCCGAAAAGATTATTGGATAGGAGCTATTTTGTACTTGATATAATGTATTTAAAATCGCAAAACACTTGCAAAACACTTCAATTCAGAACTGTCAGATTGTAACCCCTTAGCTGACATTATCATAATTGCTAGGAATTATCTAGCAAATACCAATTTTATGCATCAGAACTCTGACACTGGCGTTTCTGGACGGCTGAGACAGCACTTCAGGAGACTCATGCAATGTTATCCTATGTATATAAAAAACTGATAATGTTGAGCTATGGAAGTCGGGTTTCTTAAGTAGTTATACGTACAAAATCATACTGTATCATTATACATTCTCTTTCCTATCCATTTTTATAATTAAACTGAAATATTTATTTTCATTTTTCTTTATCCATTGATTTTTGCAACCCTCCCTTGAAAATATGCTTTCCCTTACCATTTCCAGATAGCAGTCTCGGGCTTCAGATATTCTTTTCATCTCTCAACCATTTTCTGGAAAAAGAAAAAAAAAAGAAAAAAAAGAGCAACCTGTCTTCTTTTAAAGGCTTGTTTTTAGCTCTGTCTCAGGTTTGGATGCTGCTTATATGTGTGCTCAAGGTGGCAAGCAAGCAGTCTCCCTTGCTCCACATACTAATCCCTTCCTGACGGAATTTTTCAGAGCCCTTATGCTCTCTCAGTTTTGCTTTAACTCAGTGTGATTTTTGATCTGGTAATCCTGTCCACAGAGAACTGAGTTTTCTCTCCAACATGTTGCGACTGATCTGTCTCTATTCTGCACACTGACACCATTTTATATATTTTTTTTCTAAATCTCAGCCAAGATCTTCTAACAGTCTTTTCTGTACCATTCCTCTGAACCCCCCTGGAAACAAACCTTAAATTATGAGTGCTATAAACTCCCTTCCCACTCACACACACACACAAAAAAAACCCCTTTGCATGTGTGACTGAAAAATCCCAGAACTTTTATAAAGGCTTCAAATGTTGCTGCTTCCTTTTGGTTTCATGTATGAACCTTATCTCTCACTGCTGTTATTCTTTCTAGTGGTACAGGAAGCCTTAGGACACACATTTGATAAAAAGCCTTGTTCTTCCTTACCTAAGTTAGGCTGTTACACAAATCTAGTGGCACAGACCTGGCAATGTTAAAATAAAAAAAATCCTCTTTGTTCATCTTTTTATCTCACAGTACAGTTTATTTTCCTGCTTAAACAGCTACTATGGTGCTAAAGCCTCTCTCATCACTTCTTACCCAACAGCTTTATTTCGTGGTACTAGGCAGCAGTCCTCAGCAGCGAGTTTTAGATCTTGCCATATAACAAAACTGAATCTTCATCAGAGTAATAGGTTAACTAACGCAAAAATCAGAAGCTTTTGCAAAGGGACGGTGTTGTTAGTGAACCTCCCAGGAATACATTTCCTAGCAAAAGGCAGGAGGAAGATATTGTAGGATGTTCTTAGCCTATCCTACTAGCATCTCACATGGGCCTTCATCCCTCATCCTTCTGCACACTTTTGGGTTAAAATCTCTAGACGTTTCATTATAGCTTTCCAGTTTCCCTCTGTAGACCAGCCCTCAGCACTAAGTGTGTTCAGCTGCCAAAAAGCATCAGAAATGACAAAATCAGGGAAGCCACGAGGCTAACACAACACAAACTTCCCTGCTCCTACCCAAAATATCCTACTTCACTATCACCTGCCAGAGAGTCACTTACCAGAAGATGCTGATATTTTTTGGCTTGATCCTGCTGCCAACCTCTATATCCACAGAAAAAAGTGGAAAATCCCAATAGCACTCAGAATTAAGTCTGACCTTTCGAAATGACGCTCTTAAAAATCTGAGGGCAACCGCAGTCTGAACATTGCACCTTAACTGTGCACGAGTCTCCACATTAAATAGAAATAAGCCCGATTAAAGCTCAGGTATAAATACCAACCTTCATGTGGCTTTTTATACCTTTTTTAAGGATTCAAACAACTGTTTCTTTTATCTGAAATCCTTGAGGTCTGTGATGCCTTAAAATGTTTAATATATTTGACACGACACATTATTCTGTGTCACTTTCTGTTACACAGGCTGCTTCCTCAGCTTGTATGACACAGTGTCACAGAGGAGAGACATCAAAAGGAATTATGGAAAAGGAAATACACATTTGAATTTACCAGGGTAGCTAGGATAGGAAGCAAGGAAAGATGCACTGCACACATCTAGGCTATAGAGTAAGCTCTTTATGCTAGGCAGCAAAAGGCACAAGTGTGAGGTTGTCTGAAGATGTCTGTTTTGGGCTCCAGATTTTCTAAAATGACCATTATGTACAGTAAGGGCCCAATTTTTTAGTGGTAGTTAATGGAACCAGTGGCATTCTGCTGGAGATAAGCCCTCCCTGAGAAAGCAACCACTTCATTTAGAAGCTTAAACTCATGCTGAGTGCTTTTGAAAATTCAGTCATTATTTTATTTATGAAAATCCTGCAAAAGTGCAAAGAAAAGGCAAGTAGGCCAAGCAGCCGGGCACTTTCTCAAGAAGAACTCATCAGGTGCCCTGTGCATCTGGACTGGCTGTGATATCTCTTTCAGGAAATCACTGGCAAAAGCGGGGCAGATAAGGAGGAAATCATCAGCAGGTTTTGTTCTGTGAGTTGCTCCAGCAATACCGAGACAATATTGGCTGCATTCCCACAAGGCGCAAATAATGCAGCAGTTCAGGAAGCCTGACATTAGCTCACAAAAATCTGATGATACCCACCGAATTTCCCAGGGCTGTGATAGTGTTTCAGCTGTAGCCTCGGCCAGCCAGGCACTTAATTTGCTTCCTGCAAAAGCCTTTCAAAGCAGACAGAAACAAATCAGCAGCAAAGCAATGCCCAGACCTGTTGGGCATCCAGAAAGGATGTGGAGGTGGGACCCAAAGCATGAGCATTATCCCAACTTTAGCGCTCTCCTGTGGACTAATTGCAGAAGCCTTTACCCTGCTTAGAGCTTTAGGGGATGCTTTTACCCTCCTTAGACCTTTAGGGGATGCCTTAGAGCCCCTGGGGGTAAGTGAGCCCCAATCAACCATTGGAGAAAGCCCATGTCTGTGCTTGGGTTTTACCAGTCAACTGCACAGTGCACATCCATCACCCTATTTTGGGGGGGATACTTCAAGAAATCAGCCAGATATTACATGCCTACATTGAGCAGGGGTGTTCCCAGGCACTATGATCGTACTATCTGGGTAAGCTTGCAAGCTATATGTGATCAAAATGAAAGGGAACACACTTACAAGCCTTAGGATGCAATTTGTTTTATCCTTTAGTCCTCGGAGCAAGGTTTTTTATTTTTATTCCTTTCCTTCACATTTCCTTTTTCCTTTCTCTTAGTGAAGAACACTAAGCTGAATGCATTTGTTTTACAAACATAATACACTGAAAAACTCAGACCAAAGCCTTCAAGAGTGATGTAACCTTAAAAAAAATCGCAGAATTGTATGATATCATCAATTTTGGTGCATTTGGGTTTCTGTACATGTTATCTCCTTTTCCAGATTATATTTTTCTCTAGTTGGATGAAGGAGTGTAGGAACATATATGGAGTTTCCAGCATTGCATCAAACTGCCAGCAAGAGCTTTGACTTGACTCTGGGGATGCAGAAACGCCAGTCAAACATTCACTGATGGTCTGTTATACATACTCCAAAAATTTAACCCCTTGAGACTCCCTGTGTAGGCAGTGTATGCACACAGCAAATCCAACACTTCCTATGGCATTAGTCTCTAAAGTATATAGTGTGGGCACACGTTTCTAGACAGGAAAAGGTGTAAAAAAAAATATCTGGCTGCTCTGTTCCTGGACCCAACTCTAGGACCACGATCAATTTGCAGTATAAAGCTAGGGATTTTGTAATCTTTGGCTGGGCACAGGAAGGTCTCAGTCACATTGTTGAAGGAGAGGACTTGGGAACAGCTTGTCCGTCTTATCAGTCAATTCAATGAATGCCAGTCTGGCTTTAAATTTCCCAAATGTCTTTTCTTTACCACTGAAGGCAGTGGGAGACCTCCACTTAATTAACAACCATGTACATGGCTCTGTCCTTCAAACCCAGCAGAGTATTTCAGTCTCTCTCTAGAAAACTGCCTCATTCAACTGCAGAGCATCTCCTTGTGTGAGTACCCCCACTTTTTAAACTCATAATCTTACTTATTTTGGTTAAGTGGGGCTAGCTGCCCTCCTGCATCTTTTAAAGTCTCCAATGCCACACTATGTATCTTGAACACAAACTTCCCTCAAAACTCTTTTATTTCCTATGTGTGAACGTCTCTGCTACCATGCATGACCAGGTCTTCAATCACCACCGCACATGCTCTGGCTTTCCCTCAGCACTTCTGCATTTGATGCTTATTTTCTGACATTTCCATGCAAGAATAAATTTGCAGATGCGCCGTACAGAGTCAACTGTTGCCAACAATACATTAAAAGGAGAGCCCTAAATCTCCTAATAAGACTAAGGTTATTTGCTTTCTTTTGCTTTAAATATTTGCATTGTCTTAACAAAAACAACACATGCTTGAATTCTTGCCATTTTGTTACCTTTTCTCTACTGGTACAGCAAAGTTGTACCAATGTTTGTAAAAATAAAGGAGGTTTATGAAATTTACTGCATGTTAGTTCAGCTGTAGAGTAAACCTGCTACAGTAATAATCATATTTTATCGAGCTGGCACTTAAAACCGGGCTATAAAAAGTTGTTCTGGTTTAAAACTGGGCATGCAAAATTTGCAGTCAAATTAAAAGCAATTAAAAGGCAAAAGAAATGGGCTATTTCGGAATCACAGGACTAAAGTCACAACCAGTTTCAGACAGCATTTTAAAACTGGGAAATATAATTTTGCAAGAGGAGTGACTTGCCATACTGACTGATTAGGTTTTCTGGTCAGCTTTCCAAGTGGCTGTAATATTAACATTCACAAAGGAACTACTGAGCGAGTAGAGTAATGCCATACAGATCACTTAGTAATTCTGTTGCCACAAAATACATAGCCGTAAAGAGCTACTTCACACTGCAGGTGTGAACGTTGTTTGCAAAACTATCTCCATCTGTTAAATGAAAACATCTCTAAAAATGGATTCCAATGTAAATTGTTCTAATACTCATGAAAAATAAATCCTTGTGTACTCTAGCAACTATGCTTATTGTCCAGAGGAAACTAAACTGTCTCATATAGTTTTCTCTTATCAGCTCAATACCTCATGAGTCCCAGTAGGAACATTTTGAGATAGATTTTGAATTAATACATTTAATTATTGAGTGGGGAGATGGGGAGAAGACTTACTCTGGATTACATCTGCAGAGCAAGGCCAAGCAGTTGTTCAAATCAACGTAATTTATCAAGTGATAATAGCACGATCTGACTCCTGACAAGTCAGGACTCCTTAAAGACAAGTTAGGCATCAATATAATCAGCCTCATCACCCTCATATACGAAACTAGAGAGTTTTGCCTCTAGGTTCACCGGCCAGTTCTCCTAGAGATCCCTAACTAATCACATTCAACCTCTCAATTAAATAAATATAAGCAGTGCCTTCCAGATACAGCCACCTCATCCTAAGGAGATAATACTGAAATCTGAAGCAAAGATGTGAACTGTGAAAAGAAAACCAATCATTAAAAATACAGGTAAAGCCTAGCAGAATAATTCCAAAATCATGCAAAATATCTTTCTTCAAACTTTGCAGAAATGCCATCATTCACTTTCAGCACCACTGGGGCAATTTTCTGTCCAAACCCATCCTTCTAATAAAAATGCAAGAAAATGATGGGGGAAAGTTAAAATGGGATTTCATTACAATGAAATAACCATAACTGCACTGTGGAAGAACAATTTACCATCCCTTCAAAACAGAGATCAATCTGCCTGCCTGCCCAGCTCTCTTAACATAGAGCATATATAAAATTGTGCCTTAAGAAGCAGGAGCTAAAGATTTGCTTCTGACAGCTGCAGAGTGCCTGCCTTCTGATGCTCAAATGCTGCTGCAATCCTGTTCTAAGTGTATGATTCTCAGACAGCAGAAAAACTGAGAAAAAGACTCTTTAATCTCAAATGAACACTAGTTTACCAACTTCAGTTTCCTCTTTGAATTAAAACAGGATGCTCATGCTTTAAAGACTTCCCTTTTCTGTTTTTCTTCTTGTTTTTAATTTAAACTTTGCTTATTTTTTAGACATTAATA
>JAVCKT010004391.1:0-16559 GCA_032273925.1 Rhynchotus rufescens
CTTCCTTCCTTCCTTCCTTCCTTCCTTCCCTCCTTCCCTCCTTCCCTCCTTCCCTCCTTCCCTCCTTCCCTCCTTCCTTCCTTCCCTCCTTCCTTCCCTCCTTCCCTCCTTCCCTCCTTCCTTTTTCATAATATTAATGAAATTTGTTGGGATGCTTCTGTGGCTCACTCTGGGTAAACATTTAACAAGGCGGGAAAGAGTTGTTTTTTGGCTCTAAGTCTGTAAAGCAGGACTTTATGACTGATTACGGTATAAGTAAACTGGACTGCAATGTTTCCAGAAGTTCTTCAAAAATCTCTGACAAATCAACCTCCAATGATTCTAAAGAATCACAAGTTCCTGTCCCAATGATGCTTTTCTGTTTATTGATACTTAAGGCTTTATTAGCAACCCATAAACTAATTATTTGCTTACTGGCAGTGAAATTAACAGCTTCTTGCCATTTTCATGTAAGTAAACAAATCTCTAGATGACAGAAAGCTAAAACACCAATGATAAAACTGAGTTGCAGCCATTTTTTTGTATGAACAAGATGGAGACAATAACTGTACATTTTTTTGTATCAGCAAGATGGATACAGTAAGATGTCAAAAGTGGTGTGGTCCAACTCACAGTCAGAAAAACAGGCTTAAAATGTTTCTAGGACATTGCCATGAAGTCCATCACCCTTCACATGGAGGTGTGCACCCTGGAGGTATCTCTGATTCCTCACATGTCCAGGTAGGTAATGGGAATTTTATTATGAGGAGAGGCTGGAGCCATGTCTCCTCCCATACATGTATCCTGCTCATCACTGAGAGTCAGGAGTCATCAATGTGATGTCAAAGCCAGTCCTCAAATCCAAGGCCTGCATCTGGCAAATTTCAGAGGAGATCATTTCTACTGCATTTTCAAACCTAGAGCAAAGACTCCTTTTAAGCTTCCCCATGACTAATTGTAGATCTGAGAGAGCGGTGGACATAACTTTTTGAGTACTGGAGAAAGAAATATGTATATGTAGACAGGAAAAGGCATTGCAAGACCATAAAGTACAGTGCAAATATTGCTGTTATTTCTTCTGCAGTCATATGGTACACTTAAAGAAGCCAGCATGTTTTCTTCCACAAAAAGATCTTTATGCTTCTGAACTTTCATAAGGCTTAATCAGTACAAATAATGGTACAAGCACAATGACATCAGACTTGGTTCTGAGTTGTGTGTCTCAGCTGCTTAGTCACTTAAATCAGTGGAAATAAGCGTAGCAGTTAGAAGTTTCAAAAGGTCAAAGAAGCTACTGTCTTTTTAGCTTTGAATCAGCTGAGAGATTCCAGTTTCTTGGACACCAAGGCCAAGACTGCATCTCTGCATCTGTTTTCCCCTTTGAAGCTGCACAATAATTAGCTTGAAGGGCAACTTACACCACATTCAGTGAGAGAATAATGAAAAGTATAACTTCCTTTCTCTTTTCTCTTTCACATGAAACTAGTTTAAGGATGAGTTTTAGCCTACATTGTACACAGAAATATTTGACTGAAGTACTTTTAGCCAAACACACACACACAAAAGTTCAAATTTTCCATTAGAACGAATATCTGTTGGTATAAATATGAGAGTTCTACTACTACATACTCGGAAGAAACAGACAACAAAGCGTTCCTTAGAGAGCAATTTGTAAGAAAATTGAAATACAAGTGGAAGACTTCTAAAAACTTGTTTTAAAATATGATTTGGTATTTTTGTTTATAAAAGCAGAAGCACGGTTTCTTGGAGGAAGCCACCCCTCATATGGACTACACTGAAAGAAAAATTCTCCTTTTTTTTTTTTCCTACCTTGATGTGTTGGTCAGTTAAATGTGGCATTCACTCTGATCATAATATTTGTCTTTATAACAGAACTCTAGTGTTTTAGGGACTGTGATTCCTTGCATATTCCTCCAAATGACTCCTTTTTGTTTTATTTCCATGTATTTCCAGCTGCCATTCTGCTGTAGAAGTGATGCTGTCCAAAAGGATTATTGAACATTTCCATTTTGGGATATATTCAGTCTTCTCAGAACTGGGAACCGCACACTGGCGTTCTTGGGACTTCTGGCTGGTTGTGCTGTTAGTAGTCCTACTTTGGTTCATAAGACTTTACCTGCATTATTGCAGTCAGTGGCTCTTCCTTCAGGCCATCTCAGTTCCTGTTACAAAGTAAGTCCTGTTGCCTTTCTTGGTTGGATTATTTCTACCAATGGCCAAACTGAAAGGTTTCTTCACACTGAGAACTAATTACGAAGACCTGTGCTTGGAAGCTGCATGCAAGTTCAGATAGGAGCCTCCATAGAGATTAGAAAAAGACCCAGCTCTGGTTGCATCATACTTGATGTTACCAAAGTGATTTGCCAGTAAAATATTTTACAAGAATTTAAATTTTAACTGTTTTTAACATTTAAATGTTGACACATTTTAACTATATGAAATATTGACTTTAGCTCAGTAATCAGAACTCTCTCTTGAGAGTTCTAGGAAAATCATTGCATGCCAATAGTTGTCATGGATGGAGATGTCAATGGAGATGGAGAGCAGATCCACAAGATAATATGTAACTGCTTCCCTATATGTTGGCTAGAAAATGGGTTATAGGCCAAATAAGATCAGTCATGGTTAGGAAAAGGAAGATTTTTCCATTAGAAGATTTTTTTTCTTTCACTTTAAAGCATCATGCAAACCTGATTCAGTCAGTAGCAGTTGGTGACATTCAGCTGGGTGACCTGTGTCTGTTATGTGCTAGTCTGGATGAAACTCGGATTGCTGGGTAGACTTTGAACGGACTATTTGGGCAGACTATGTTCAGCAATGATATGTTTAAAGGATCTTCTAGACATTAACATAAAACCAGATATCACTTGTGTCTAGTCTTGCAGAAGGCCAGGAGGTTTCAGCCAGCTGCCATTAAAACCATTGTGTGGCCAAGGACCAAGAGTGTGTGAAAGGAAAGGAAACAAAGCAGAAGGAAATAATGTGGGGCAGTGAGGAAGTTATGTTTGAATCACTGCAATCTCAGACACATAACTATATTAATGAAAACATTCTCAAGCAAGGTGTCCTGGATTAGTGACCAAATACGAAAATGGATGTCCTTGGTGCGAGTGAGTTGAACATCCTCTAGTTTTAATAGTAACACTGACAAATGCAAATCAAACTGAAAACCAAGCCACTTTTACTTTAGTTATTAGGTGTAGGTGAATGCAGGAATAAAATTTAAGCCACTTTAATTGACATTTTTTGCCTTAAAATTCAGCATCTGTGTGTAGCTCGTAATACCACATGGTTATTGCTATCTGCAGCACGGTGTTTGCTTACTGCCTGTTGCAGGGAGTGCTCAGAGCTCATCAAAACCTGCTCCTTGAAGGCAAGTGGGACATTTTCATTCCCTGTAAGGATGCTGCAAACTGTGCATTTACTGACATGTTTCCTGGTTTGTGCTGTTGTGTGCAGCCACTTCCAAAGGTACTGCAATATACAGAGAGGTGTGAGGTACAGAGACCTGAGCTCACATTGGTGTTTGTGACTGTAGTGCATTTCTGTAACCCAACCTGCCCCATCCCAGTGGTCTGGATGTGTGCCCACTCAGAGCACACTCAGAGAGTGAAAGAGGATCAAAGGAGGAGGAAGAAAGAAGGAGCAGGAACTTGGGCTTTGGACTTGTTTTTGGATAGCTTCATACACTTTTTGGTGTGAGCCTATTGGGAGATGGGTGGAAACCATGTTTGGGAATGCTCAGAAATTTATCCTGAGGATACAAAACTGAATTGTGCTTCTCTTACCACAGGGAGTGTTGTGATCAACCTAGGGATTTAACGTTACACTGAAATGTGTAGTCTGTATTATTTTACTTTTGTAATGACCAGTCCAAGAACAGAGACGAGCTCTCCACTGCCTTTCTACTTTGCTTGTTCACAGATTCCAGTTTTTCCCTCACACAGTTGAACTGTGCTACCAGAACTCCTTACTGCAGACCAGTGAAGAGTTGGCCATGGTCGTTGTGGGACCCCTAACCTTGAACGCAGGGCTGCTGCTTTTGGTTCTGATCAGATGGGGCTGTCAGCAGCTGTTTGACTCATTCCCTTCCTTCTTGTCAAAGTTTATCATGACTATGGGACTCTGGACAGTTCTGGACCCCTTGGCAGTATTTGTAGTGGATTTATTCCTGGGGGTAAGTCACTTAAAATAACTTGGACATGAGTCCTTGACGTAGAAGTTTGTTTTATTCAGTGAATCAGTGAAAGATATGAAATTCAACCGCTGGCAATGGAACAGGAAAGTTAAAGAGAAATTAAATAATAATGTTATGCATTACCTTTTTATTAACAAAATTCCCATCTAATGGAGTCAGAGTGTTTCTGCATAAAATTAAGAGCACTGTGCAAGCCTTATATGGAGATAAGGAAGTATATCCAACCCTGGAATGATAGCTTCTACTTTTAAAAGGTTTACTGCAATTTTCAGTATTAATGGGGATGGATTAATGAGTGGTCCTTGTTTTTAGTATTACAGATTTTTCTAAGCACTGAAACAGAGAAACTAAAAAAAATCAAAACAAATGATCCTCTGACGTGCCAGATAGTTAATACTCTTTACCTAGAAAGCACTTGCAGGATGGTAAGACAAGCTTCCCTACTTAAAATCAAGAGAGTGAAGCACCAATGCTGGCACTGCCTGTATATGTGTACCTTGGTGGCCCGAGAGCTTCCATCACATGAAAAAAGTAGTGTCCAGCCTCCCAGAACTTGCTCTTCAGATTTGGGCCTCTCTGTGCATTTGACATGGGGTCCTTTTAATGGGTGTCCGGTAACGTGAGTTTTTGTGTGTGTGTGTGCAGTTCTCCTGGTCTCCTGGGTTGAGCCTGCCTTGGAGTGATGTGTAAGGATAACTCATTTCCCCACTGAGGATCAGCAATCTGTGATGTGGGTCAGATTTTCTCATGTCTCCTGCATCCTTGTCCCCTAACAGCAGCTATATCAGATTTACTTGCCAATCTATTTTAGATCAAGGATTTTTAAAATATCATCTTGTGGTAATAGCAGTTATTTCAACGTTACACTATATTTTAGTACCCCAAATGGACTGAATACTTATCAAAGATGACAGATAGTCCTGGAGATATAGTTTTATTTGTTTACCGGGTAATTTTATTATTATTAAAAGAAGACTAGAGAGCAGGTGAATGTCTGGGGGACAGGGTGTTCAACTCAAAGTTTAAGATACTGTATCAAAAGTGTGATTCCAGACTTGATTTACTGCCAGTCTGTGGAAGAATCATTCCAGGCTTAGGAAACTTCCTTACAGTTTTGGTGAATTTAATTCAAGCTCCAACTCTGCTGGAGTTTTTCTGGTATTGGTCCTTTAGTCTATATCTGTGGCTTCTTCCTTCGTTTGTAAAATGCAGAAAATATCACTTCTTTATTCACATGGGTATGTTTCACCATAAAAAAGTTAGAAATTGCAAAATGCTTATATCATCATCATCATGTGGTATGGCAAGTACCCAGGCCAGATATTGATACGTATATTTTAAATAGTTTAATAATAAGACACTTTTCTTGTGTCTTTGAAAAACATGGAAGGATTGATACAATCTCTTCGTTAGAAAAAATAGATTTTTTTTTTACCTTGCACAAAAAAACCTTGGATAATAAAGAAATTTACTCTTCTTTGCCATTCAGTCTTCTACCTCTCTGGAGGGATGTTAGAATGTGATTACTCTGCAGAGGTTTTTCCTTGGCAGGCAGTTTCTTCTGTAAGATGAGGAAGAAGGCACCAAGCTTCTATGTAAGCAGAGAAGATAGAATAAGAAGTCAGAACTGAACCGAAAGATTTTTCTTTTCCTTTTTTTCCTTTAATTTTTAAGAGTACCGATAGATCTGGATTAGTGACTAAGTCTTTATATGCCATTACCAGTCTCTTGGGACCTGTAATTTCCATTACAGAAACCTGGAAGTAGAGAGAGAACAGAAAATATAGTCAAGATTCTTACTTTTTGTAGCACTCCTCATTGGACTTGTAAATGTCTTTCCTTCAGTGAGATTCTTACTGTGCGTCATCATAAGGGTAGTCAAAAACAGGTAGAAAGTATAGAAAGTATTGACTGTCTTGAGGATTAACCCAGACAAATTGTTCCAGAAGATGCTCATTTATTGAAATGGAATTGACACTATTTTTTTTTTTTTTTGAAGGAAGAATACTGGATGTTTTAGTGGTCTTATTTCCTTACGAAAGGTGCTAATATCATTTTGTTTGGATACTATTGTAATTGTACCACATTATGAAAAAAAAAAAATGAAGAGATGAATTGATTTTAACACTGAGCAGAAGACCCATGACATGTAGCTAAATGCTTCTAAATTGATCCAGCAGAGGGCAATAATATGTCAAAACAGTAGCTAGTTCTTAAGAACTAGATATGGAAAAAGAAAGGAAAACCATAGAATTTTGAGGAAATTTCTTTCCCATTTTATTGGCAATATAATGAAACACAAAGTGCTACAAAAAAAAAATGGGATTCTTTGCTTTAGAAATACACAAACTATCTCATTCACCATTAAATGACTATTTTAATCTATCAGTATTATCTTGTGCAAATATTTAGTGTGCGAAAGATTTATGTAGCAAATGTATTTCATCCCTCAGTAGAATGGAAGTAATTATTCATGTTTATTTGTTAAAAGAGCAGTTGAAATTAATTATTGACCATCTACCTAAGTAGAGTACGTGTACAAGTCAGGTACTTCCGGAGAAGCTATTTGTGACACAACTTACAGTTAAGAGATGTCTTTAATTCCACCACAGCAACGGAATCCATATAAAGTACAGTCAAATCTGTTCAGTAGTATTAGTCTCATTGTGTCTCAATTTCTTCTTGAGAGAAAAAGAAATTAAGAGGGTTGTATCTTAAAACATTGCACATGTTTGTTGCTTCTTTGGTATTACAGGCTTTTTTTGTGGCTTTCCAAATTGGGCTTGGACACTACAATGGGTTGCAAGAGGAATGCTTCATTTTCTGACTTAAAACATTCCAGACAGACATGATAATACATGTGCATAAATTAAAATACTGCTTCATAAGGGGGAACTTGTCTTTTTTGCACTGAAAGAAGGTCAACCCCTTTCGGCAAAACTTAACGCAACCCTGCTGGTGTCCCCTGTTGATCTCCTTGTAGTTGCTTTCTCCATTTTTTCTCACCTCATTGGGTCTCAGTGAAGCTTTGTGAATCACTACCTTCTTTGACTGATGCTATTTTTTGCAAGGCTAGAGAAAAAGCTCTACTAGTCTGCTGGGTGACAGCTAGCAACACACACAGACAGCCTGGTTCTTCTGCTTGGTATTTCAGAGAACATTATTACTGCTTACATTTTCCAGTGGTAGCATCAAATCTTGATTTGAAATAGAGAATTGGTGCATATACACGCATGTACATGTATCTCCCAAGTGTACATGTTCAAAACGATGTATAGGTGATTTTCTTTGTTTGGTAGATACTATTGTTTTCTTGTGACAAGTCCTTTTGCGACTAGCCTGTTTGAAATTATGCACTGCCACAAGAGTTTTCTGCTCCCTTACCTTAGCATTCTTAAAAACAGAAACTTTAACCATTCAGTAATGTTCCTCTCTGGTTATTGAAATAAGGCAAACCGTAGCCTTACTCTTCCTTTTATTTTTTTCCCCCTCAGTATGTTATTGAGACTCAGGGTGAGTACTTTAAATGAGATAGGATTTTTATTCCCGGAGTGAATAGGGCATATCTATAAGGTAGATTTTAATGGCACTAAAATAAGCGAGAAAGCAGTCTATATACTTTTCACATCTCGTGGTTACTTTTAAGATCTGTGTAGCAGTCTCCTGATTCTGTGTGCCTGACAAATGACAGTGAAACTCTTTTTTTATAAAGAAACTCATAATCTTTTGTGCTTATAGATGAACATGCTCATGAAGTTTGGCATTTCCTGATTTTGATTTTTTCCCCTCCCTACAGCGATTTGCAAAGAGTGTAGAGAAACCCATTGCTGATGCTGCAAAGCTCTACTGGGTCTTTCTAAGAGCAGAGGAATCAGGGATTCCTGGTGCACTAATCACTGTGCTGCTTTATGCAATTCTGTTCCTCATTTCATCAGCAGTATTATACTTTTACTTTATCAGGTATGTCTTTCTTATTATCCACTTATAAGCTTAGACTCAAGTCTGTGCTCCTCCTCTTACAAGGTAAAATAGCACGATATCAGAAAGGATATATGAATATATCAGTATGTCATATGTCCACAGCACAGATTTTCAGACTATCAAGGGTATTAATTCTTGTTTAACTTTCAATATGTTTGTATTTGGTGGGCACTTTAGAGGGAGTTTCCACTCATTTCCTTAACAGAAATATAGTAGGTATCTTGCTCTTTCCTCTTGTCTTGGAGCTTCTGTTCCACTGGCTTTCAAGAAGCTTCCCACTATAAGGGTTTAAGGTCTAAGGTGTGTATATCTTTTATTTAAGTACTTTGGAAGATTTTATCTTTGGACTTCCAAGTAGAGTTTTTGTACAGCCCCTGTCTCATACTGCAATAGACCATAGAGTCTGACACCTTTAGATGGCACAGTTTTAGACTGGATACAACTGAATGCTTGAGCTAGTGCATGATAAGATATACTCTGAAAAAAAACCTGTTACTTTTGCCTATTATAATATTAATAAATTCAACTTCATCATGGAATCAAACCAGCTACATTTCTTGCCAGCTTTTTAGCAGACTTCATTAGTTATACAGACACTAGGCAAAAGCATGGGAAACTGAGAGCAAATGAAATTGGTTGTTAAATGTATTGGCTGAAGAAGTGTATTTGCCTTTTTTGTAAGAAACTCATTTATAATGCAGTATGAATTTTTTACTGGCCCTTCATCACTCAGTGATGAACACTGGATGATGGCAAGTAACCATAAAAAACGGTATGCAAAGGCAAAATCCAAGCAGTTCTAAGAATAGAAAGGCTTAGTATATTGATTCCATCTGACAGAATCGTCCCTAGGTCGTCGTCTTTCCTCAAACTCCATTACAGCAGGCAGAAAAAGATAAATGACAAACTAAATTTCTGCAAAGTATTTCAAAGCTCCTGTATTCCTGGAAGCTGTACACAACTCCAATGTACTGGTAGTCTAGTTAATTAGTTTTTGAGATGTTAATGCCTTCTTAATCATTGACTTAATAGTTTTGAATAGCTTCATAAGTTTTAGCTGCTGTCGTTTATTACTCAGGAAAATTAATTTAAATTAAAACATTTGTAAGGCAGGTTTTTATGAGAATATTACCAACATCTTCATTGTCTGGGGAACAGGTGCAAGATCATCAAAGGTTCTTTTCCTTCTGGATCAATTTTCCCATAATGTTTTCCAATAAAGGGGTGGGGGTAGAATGTTACTGGGGGAAAAAAAGTTGTCTTAGAGCAACACGTTTTAAAAATGATTCATAGCAAAATACAAAAGCGTAGGGAAAATAACAAAATCTGTTATCGTGCATGAGGTCTTTGAAGCTCTTTGCTTGATAGCGAAAAAAAAAATGCTGGAGTCTGCGCAGGGTAAAGTTATACAGTGAGTTCTTCGAATAGGAGCAGCTTTCTCTTCAACACATGTCCACAGCTCAGCCCAGCAGAATGTGGTCCCTGACAAAGACTGTTGAGCATTACACTATCCCAGTCTACTAATGATAGCAGCAAAATGTTTTCAAATGCCTCTAAGGAAAACATCTCTACAATTCACAACTTTAACTTGTTTTCCCAAACATATAAATAATAGCATTTGTTTCCAAAAGAAAATAGTGTTTAAAAAAAAAGGCAGTAGTAAAGCTAACTACCTCTTTGTGTGAGTTCTCAGGCACTATATCCCAAGGACCTTAAATGTAAGGTCACTCAGTAAACATATATTTTCACATAGACATCTACCATATCCTTCACTCATAAGGTAAACCTATATGAAAGTTGTCTCCTAGTACAAAAGTTCATAGGGAATAATCTGAACTTTAGACAGCACAGTTGGTGATATTAGTTAGACATTAGAATTACTCAGTAATTTGCCATTTAACAGAATATAAAATAGAGGATGAGAACAGTGGATCCATCAGTGCACTGAAGAAGGCAGAGAACAGGTTTGTTTCTGCTAGAAGCTTCATGGTAGCATTGATCAACAACTGTGAAGCTAACCAAATCATGGGCAGGGGATAAACAACAGTAGACATCTATTTGTGTCTATAAAAAACAACATACTTCAATAAGTCTGGTTCCCTGTGGGTGTCTGTAGTACATCTAGCATGAAGAGATAGTCTAATTACTTTTTAGAAAAATGAAGTGGCACTGTTTGCAATTCCTTCATTTTAATTCCACCAGACGTTAGAAACTGTCAGGAATTCATTGGTAAAACGTCTTCTGCACTGTGAGAAAATTCAGCACATCCCAACTAAAACTGTCTGGAAAGGCTTTATGTCCAAATTTCCTGTCATTGAAATATTTTGCAAGAAAATCTACAGAATCCTACATTTTTCAGTGTTAACAGCAAAATGATTTTTATGGTTTTTTTTACAGTTGCTTTGCAAAAAAAGCATTAGAAAGGTTCAAAATAAGACCAAAATAAATTGGTCTTAAATAAATTCAGAGTAAATAAGTTCAAAATTAGTTGAAATGTTTTAAACCACTCTAGTCTTCAAATTTTGAGTTGCATTTTCAAGATGTCTTTTTTTAAGAAATCTGACTCTGAATGAGAAACCATTTCAAGAATTTCTATTCTTTTTTTATTCACAAATAAATGAACCTGCAAGATATTATATTATGTCTCATAGCTGTAGGAAATAGCCCTGAATTTTGTTTTACTCTATATTGCATTGGTAATAGATATTGTTACTATTATATTTACAGAAGCTGTGTTAAAATACAGGAAAAAAATATTTCAAAACATTTCATTATTTTTTAAGCCAAAGAAAGAAATTAAAGAAAGAAATTAAAGCAGGTACCAGGAGCAGGCTGAGTACTTTTTTTTACAAAATGAAAAAAGCTGGAAGACAGAGGCTTCATGATTCCTAATTAATTCAAAGTTAATTATATTGTTTATAGCCCTGTGCTTAAAATGTTCATATAGAAAACGTTTATGGCAGCAAATAGACAGTAATTTAACTGCATTATATTTTACTTCATTTTAAAAAGGAATTTTACATTAAGTGGGCTTAAATAAATAGCAAGGTCTTGCTCTTGTTTAGCAAGATAAGTGGCAAGTCATTAAAATTGCTGACCTGAAATTTCCAAGGATAACATACAATGTTATTGTTTCAAGACAAGTAGAAGACCAGAAGGCAACCAGCTTGCTTACTACTTTTCCAGCTAAGCACAAAATGATATAAAGTCAATCTCAGTAAAAGATATATATTATTGTCAACAGAGTATCCAGTGTTGGTGCAGAAATTGAGAGACAAACTATCCTTTGAAAACTGAAAATTTTTGAAATTAGGAAAAAGATTCCACAAAGAGAACTGACTATTTTTAATAAATTCTCCTATAATATTTTTAAAGATACCTTAATAAAATACTATGCATTAATACTGATTCAAATTTCAAGGCTTGAAACTTTTTCTATTATTTTCTGAAAGCCAGTTTATTTATATTCCCAGGACTAGCAGAATCTCTTAGGTTATCTTCTAGTAAATTTCCTGGTTTGATTAAGAGAATCGCAAAATGACACCTTTGAAAACTGCAGAAAATTTATGCCTGAAACTTCAAAGAAAAAAAACTTTTCAAAAAAGAAGAGTGACAAAAAAGTACAGAAATAACCTGTAGGAAAAAAAAAAGTACAGAAATTTGCAGTAAAGCAGGAGTTGAAAATTCCTAATTCAATGTTGAGCCAAGTTGCCAAATTTCAGTAGCTTATTAACTATTTCGTCACTCAATCTGGTGGACATGGAACTTGATGCATATTCCCTTTCGAAGAGACGAGTAAAGCTCTTCCTGAGATCAAGTTGAAACACTGTTGGTCCATCTCCTTATTTCTGTTCCATGCTGAATCTCACAAATATGGACAAAACTGTATTAAATACCTTATTGAGTGGGCTTCTCTGCAATATCTGTGCACTATTAGGTGAGATGTTTAGATATTCAGATTTAAATCTGAACTTCATTCTGATTTGCTTCTGATTTCTGCCGGCCTTCACACTCCCCCTGCCCTGATGCTTATCAAAAGTATACCAATATAATATCCAAGAATAAGGATCAGTCACAAACACTGCTTCTAGTGCTTCTGTACATGAGAGGGATAAGAGTACAGAAGGTTAAAGAAGACAGCTTCTCCATGCTCTTTCTCCCTTCTGCCAATAAATGAAGGACCTTTACAGACCTACAGATATCTGAGCTCTCTGTTGCTTGTAAAACAACTGCCAAGGCAGTCTCTGGAAAAGATGGAAAAGCTGATTGGCAATGAGCAACAGATGAATTCTAATAAGGTGTTACTTGGAAGAGAGTATAAAAGCAAAGATCTCAATACTATATCCAAGATTGAGATTCCAGATTTTCTGACCCTTTTTTTTCTGAGCTCTTGGTTTTAGAATAAAAGTAGAATGAGTACAAGATGAACTTGAAGAGGTTCCATTTGAATTAAATAGACATGTTTTGAAGTTTTAAAGTTCATCTAAGGCTAAAAATGTGACGTTAGGCTCTTCCAAAAGCCTCACAATATTTCATGGTTTCACCTACATTAAGAAATATCACACAGCATGTCTTTCTTGTGGTAGAGAATTTTACTTACTCAGTTCCCTACCACAGCACAGAAGCGTTGCAGAAAAACAAAACCAACAGACAGAATGAAATTTTCTAACATCAAGAGAAATTTAGATTGTATAGACTTTAGGTTTTGGGTTAAGAGAAACAATGAGTGTTACTTCTTCTATATGATGTGGTTTGCCCGTTGTTAAAACCCTGGCACAGAAAGACTTCCATTCATGCCTAACTTAACATACTTCATGTAAGCACTGGGATGAATTACCCAGCACAAAGCAAAGGACATAAATAAATGTCCACAGGATTAGTAGCTTCTTTGTAAATCAGTATCTTGAAATAATTAAAATAGATCTCTTCTTAAGATTATGTCATTTGTTTCAGGTGTTGTAAAGTTTCCAGAAAGTTGAGGGGTTGCTTTTTGGAGGACATGAGAACATGAACCTTCCTATTCAGAGGTAGTCATTATGGACATGGAGGAAAGACAAACTTTATATGGTAGAATAGTGTGAAAGGATAAAATTCCTTTTTTTTTTTTCATGAAAGTCCATTTTTTTTTTTGCATGAAAGTCCATTCAAAGAAGAACTAAGTGTGTTATTTCTATACTTAGACTACATAACGAATGTTGGCTGGTGGATGTTTTGCGACGTATTCATGGTGAGGAAGCTATATTCTTTGTTCCTATGGACTTAGAGATCTCTGGCCAAGAGCTGAGCTACATTATGAAAAAGGCTGAGCAATGGAGAGGAATCAGTGGTGAACGACGAATGGTGAGTGGCAGAGTTTCCTGGAAGAGTGTGTAATGCACCGATCCAAATCAATGATCCTTTTTTTTGCATGGCTTATTACCTGAAAATATATAGATATACAAGAAGATGATTAAGGAGTTTCTTAGTTTTTTTAGAAGCTAGGAAACATATTCAGGAGTATTTTTCTAGTGGGTTGTTTGTCTATTGCCTGAACATCAGGCTTACAGTCTGCTTAGAATTCAAAGGCTTAATGGCATCCCTGATGGCAAAAATTATCCATGCCATTTGGTGGTTACTGATTGGGTCACATAGATTTGCTACTTGATTATATTGCAAGAACATTCCAGAAAAGTTCTCCATGAGCTCAGAAAACCAGGTTCCTCCATGGACAAGTCGAATATGCTCCATGTGAGGGGATGGTGGGACAGAGGGGCATGAGTTTGGTGAATTACAAGAGACACACTCTTCTTCCTGGGCCCTTTCTTTCCAGAATTATCTAGGGGGGTAGAATGAGTTGTAAGTATGCAGTAAAAGCTAGGAAAGGTCTGAAACTCTTCTGTTCTACTTTGGTTAACAGGATAATTCCACTTTCTTTCCCTTTAACCTCTGGTCATGGATATGCTCTGTAAGCCATGATGAACAGGAAACATATTAATGACTGTGCTTGCAGAATGTTTGGTATTGGGGTTCTCAGCCACAAAAGGGAATTCTGGTCATATTCACAATTCAGAAAACTGAAGATAACAGCAGCAGCAGGGTCTGTTACATATGAGAGACATTTTCTCCTCCACTCTCTAACTTTACAAAGGCAGTATTAACTTCCATTGTACTATATTATAAAACCGCTTTTGGACAATTATTATAGTGCTCATCAATTAAATGTATGCATTTATGAGTTCCTCTGTGCAAAAAGCTTTATGCAATAAGTCTTCTGCTTTGGTGTGCAAATGAACAGATTCTAGATAGGAAGGAAATTAGTCCTGTTAAATATGTCCAAGCTGTTTATTTTGTTCTCTTTTCTAACACACTAGAACAAATGATGTCTCATTAGGTTTTTCAAGTCTCTGTAGCTACCTCTGAGAGATCAGCAGTTTATATAAATATATAGCCTCACTTGTCACTGCTGTAAACATCTGGCGCAGCTGTAATTATTTTCCACTATTTTCCTTGATGACAGTTTGGACCTTGAGAAGAAAAATAAAAAGGTGAATGTGGCAATTGAATGAAATAGCAGATACTCCATAAGCTTATTTTTTTCCTGAAATGCAGAGGACTGAGCTCTGAGAGTGAAAGAGTTTAAACACAAGCACCTGCCTCAGACATTCCCTCATTTTTTTTTATGCAGATATCACTTCTTTACTTTAAGCCAGAAAGAAAAATAACCTTTTATGTGAGTGTGTTTTCATTTAAAGACTTTCTACAGTAAGTCAAGTGCATTGCATTACAAAAGCATTGGTGGTTGGTTTCTATTTCCATTGTTATATATAAAGTAGAGTCAAACAAAGAATATACAGCAGACCTCCTTCTACATGCCAAGACAACTAATGCTATGTGGGAAAAGTGGCAGATAAGGAAGCAGCAAACAGCTGCCTTTTCTTTTTAAGTGCTGAATATATTTCTAGATATTAGTAGCATATTGCTTCCTGAAGTGGTGCAGAGAAGGATGGATGGAAAAAAAGAGATATAAAATAAAAGAGAAGGTGGGAGTTCAGAGAAATCGAAAAGAATAGAAGGAAAAAGTACTTCTCTTTACACAAGTAATTTGTTCCTGTTTGGAAGGAACTTGCAGTGTCTACCCCTCAAATGTGCCACAGCAATATGGTTCACAGGACAGAGCACTGAAAAACATGACCCACATGATCCACAGATAGGACTAAGTGCCCAATTTTATATAAATATGTATATAGGAGATAGGAGTAGTGGGGGAAGGATCATGTAATTTTGCATCTCTGACATAATTTCAGTTTCTACCATTTCCTTCAGTGGGCATAATGTCTACCTCACAGTGAGCAAAATTTCTATACAGGAATATTTTTTGAAAATCCCAAGCTATCTGTTCAAAGCAGGAATGATGCAGAAAAAAAAAAAAAAAAGGTCTTTCAGAAATCCGTTTTTTTCCCTTTCATTCCTTTTATTTTATATATTATTTTGGGGTTCTATATGAAATAGGTCAATCTCATCAAGTTTCATTAGCTCTTTGGAAAATCTAGTTTTGTAATAAAACAGTTCCATCCTGAAAATATGTTCTCCACATGGAGCATCTCCTTGCAAGATTAGGAAATATGTTTTCAAGTTTTTTTATGCTTCTTGGCATTGCAGATATTGAAAGATATCTGCATTGAAAATACTGAAAGATATTTTTCTGCCATGAATTTGCATAAGGTATTTGTCTTGTCCCTTTCTTTTTGTATGGCTAATTGTACAAAGTAATCAGTATGGAAGACACATCACTAGGTCTTATTGCGTGCATTATTAATGTGCTAATTTTTAAATAAGATACCAAATTAACTGTGAGCATTTTTTATAAAAGCAAGCATGAGACTGCCATTTCTTATATATCACTCTGTGTAAAAAATACATTTTAAATGGAGATCATTCAAGTAAATAGTCAGTCAAATCTTCTGGAAAAAATAAGTCTACATTTTTGCAGTATTTTCTTGCTATTAACCATGTGCTTCTCATTTTTATTCGCTGGATTAAAAATTGCCCCATAAATGGGTATTTTATAATATGCTTAATTTCCTTTTATTAAATTGATAAATGCAGAAGCAGAGGACACATTTACAGTATGATGAGAATTTAAGGTTATTGCATTTTATAATTTTTATATTGTTCAGTGAGGCTATTTGTCATTTGTGGAATGACATCCATGCCATCATTTCAAACTATTTTTAGTCATTCTTTTGATAGGAAAAAGGTCACTTTCTATAGACCAGGAAGACATCACTCTATTAAACTAATTTGCCTACATGCAAATTCTGTCATTTTTACCTCATTAACTATTTATCATAGAGTAAAAAAATATATATATTCATGAAGGGGCAGCTAGCAGCCTGATGGA